>JBAJNP010000690.1:0-22638 GCA_036877545.1 Yasuhikotakia modesta | reverse complement strand
TGTGTGTGTGTGTGTGTGTGTGTGTGTGTGTGTGTGTGTGTGTGTGTGTGTGTGTGTGTGTGTGTGTGTGTGTGTGTGTGACAGAGAGAGAGAGAGAGAGAGAGAGAGAAAGAGAGAGAGAAAATGTATTTGTTTACAGGTTTGGCTTTACTTGTGAGAAACAAATTTTTGAAAACCCAGTAAACAAGTCCAATGAAGCATGTGAAAAACTGGCTTGGGAGACATTTAAATTAGTCGTCAAAAGGTGCATAAAACATTCAAATAATGTTTTGGTTTGTATCTAATATAGCATGCCATATTATCTTAGTAGACTTTGTATATAGAAAAATTAAAACAGTGATATAACTGTAGGTGTTATATAAGTATCTACACCTCAAGAATTATATATTATGATGCTACTGTATGTTTCAATGCTTGCCACTAATTTAACCACCGTAACAAAAACTGGTTTTGTGTGGCTTGTGTAACAGTTTAGCATCTCACAGGTTTGTGCTGTAACAAACAAACTCACACTCTGAGTTTGCAGGAGATTGGAATGAATTTGAAGGTGTTATTGCAAACAGAAATTTGAATTTCTATCTGGAGAAGAAAACAGGAAATGAGACCAATAACCTTGACTGGCATTTGCTCCTGTGTGTGTGTGTGTGCGTTTTATATGCATGAGGATTCTTCCATTTGTGTTTTATTCGAGCTCTTCGGTTGGGGAGATAAAGCTATTAATATATATGGCGATGAGAGTCTGTGGCATATGCCTGCGAGCGAGAATATTAAAACTAAGAGAACTATAGTGATATTAGCCTAAGAGTACAAACACACACACACACACACATGCAATTCGTTTAGAATACACTGACAATCTGCTGGTTATTGTCGTGTGTAATTGATATGCTTGGCCTCAATGTCTCTCCATCTCTCTCTCTACCTCTCTCTCTCTCTTTAAGATTCCTGGTTCTTTGTTGGCATGGCTAAAATAGATTTGCGTAAAATACATAGAATTAAATAAATATATTTACTGAATAAATAAGTCGGAATACAACTAACAAAACACTTTTGAATTAGTTTGTGATACATTTTTAATCATTATAATTTTAGTGCAAAGTTTATGAGAAGTTTCTATAATTTTGTTTGTCTGATCATCACAAAGTCTGATGATCCCAGAAGGAGCTGAAAATGTTTCCAGGGAAGCATCTGATAAAATCGGACCCTGGAAATATTTCTTTGTGATTTTGTCACAATTATTAAAAATCTGTTTTCAGACTGAAACATTAACACATTCCTTACAGATCACATATTGAGACTCATCAGATTGTGTGTTGAGAATATATGTGTGTATTCAGTTTTGTTATTCTGATATGTGTGATCTGATTGGTTGGTGTAATAGCTGCTTCTAACATTCATAACTCATATTCACTGAAGTATGAACGTGTGTGTGTGTGTTGTGAGGAGAGCATGTGGTGTTATAGGGGGATTAGTGCTTTAATGAGGGGGTGTGGCCAGGGTGGGTGGGGTCAGCTACTGCCTCAGGCAAAGAGCAGAGGGTCACACACATACACACACGCATATTGGCATGGATTCACTCAGGGGGCCTCAATTATGGCATGGAGGATAATTTCCCCCCACCTGATACCTGCTGTCGTCTTTTTCTGTCTGTCTGTTTTTCACTTTTACTGTCTTTATCCCTCTTTACCCTTTTACTGCCCCCCCTTTCAAGACTCAAGTAGCTTTGCATTGTGTTATAGTAACATTATATGCACACATACACACACGCACATACACAATTATGATGTGTATCTTATCATTATTATGTAACACCTAACAACTTATATATTTACACTTTATTGGCTGGTTTAATGGCGATTGCTATGTGAACTTGAGGAAAACTGACTTCATACAACCGCTAGTTTAATTTAAACTTTCATTAAAACTGTGTCTATGAACATTTCAGCATTGTGTTTTTGTGTAAAGTGTTTAAAATGCCACTTAGTTTCATTATTTTTTTATTTAATGTAAAGCCATTTTGTCTCAGGTTATGTATGTAACCAAGGTTCCCTGAAGGAACGAGACGCTGCGCTGAGGCGTTCCCAAAACATTCAGACGCAGCTTGAGTTCCTTAAGGGGAACGGTGCAAAACACAGAGAATAATTGATAGTATTGATAATGATTGAATGAAATAATTAAAGTAATAATTGCCAGTTTAACATTTTTGTCATTTAAATAGCAGAAACAGATACAATATGGAAAATATATATATATGTACAATAAAACTGAAAAATGACCATTTTGACAGTATCAATTAAACATAGACAAACGCTCTCAAAACCAAATTGTGTGTGTTGGGTGTGTATTGTGTGTGTGTGTTTCTTCATTTGCATGTCTGTTATCTCAGGTTTCTTTGAATCGAGTCTCTCCCTCTGGATTTTGTGTTTGAAATCCTCCCAGAATCTCTTACTCTCTCTCCTTTATTCTCTCTCAAACTCTCTCTACATCTTCTCTCTCTCTCCTCTCGCTCTGCACCTGTTTCCCGCTCTGAACAGCTGCTAATTGGGGGAATGTAATTAGTGATTATCCAGAAACCTCAGCAGCATTTGATTGGTTTGTTCTCCGACCCGTGAGATTATCCATCGTTCATACGTGTGTGTATCTGTTTTAAACATACACTGTTATGGTCACCCAAATACAAATACATTACTATATTTAAATCTTTTGTATTTTGTAATTAGTTTCTCTTTATACTTTGTCTTTTAATATATGAAGTGTGGCAGAAATAGCTGTGCAAAGTTTCCCCCTTGTGTGAACTGTGCTGACACAGTGTCACAATGAGCTTTAAAAAATGAGTTCCTTTTTTCATTTTCTCAAGTGCCGTTAAAAATCTTCAAAACAGTTTTTAAAAGTTGCACCCTGGATTTCACTGGATTATTAAAACATTAAAAGATTAACATAATTTCAACATTGTATAAACAGATTAACATTATATTTTTAAAGATTTAGGAAGAAAAACTGTACAAATAAAAATAATTTTTGATGTTACTGCAATTTGAGGGATTGGGATAGTTGAACGAGGGCTTAACAAACCTCCAAATTATCAAAGTCTCCAAAAAATTGACATTTTGCTTGTTATGTGTGTAGCTTGTGATAAGCTCTGTGATTGTGCTCTGACTGGTTGCCATAACGTTGTTGTGGGATTTGTAGAATGTTCTGGGTCATCACTATAGCATTCCAGTGTTGCTACAGTGTTTTGGATGGTTGCTTGGTGATTATTTAGGGGGTAGTCTCAGGATATTCTGGTCTCTAGATTGTTCCGCAAGGCCAAATTCGATTATACAAACTTAAGTTTGAATTTAAATTAATCTTTAAACAACAATAGGACAAACTGACACATTTCATAGCAGGTCACAGAGGTTGAAATAGTTGTAACGATTTCAGTCGAGGGACGCTACAGTTTGTGATTTCTCTGAGCTGATCTGTGTTATACGATGCAAAGCATGATGGGACAGATAAAATAAGCACTGTTACTCCAGACTGCCCTAAATGAGAGTGAAAGAGAGAGCAAGCGGGAGTTTTTAAAGTCGTTTTGCTACAGGAAGCTGTCACAGAGGTTTAGTTTCGTTCCGTTTGCTGTTACAACTTTCTTCCATAAGCCCCTGCGACCCCAGAGACAGACTCACTACGCCTCCACACCCTAAATAACTACAGATTAAAATTTTACACACTCTCTCTCTCTCATGTTCTGACAAAGAGCAATGTTGACCTGTCAGTTCCCATCTCATCTGCTGAGGAGAAGATCAGTGTGCCATCTTCTCAGAGTAAACACAAACACACACTCACAAATATATTCAGACACACTTAGGTACACTTACACAAGAGCTCATTATTTTTTACACATGCTAAACACACACACACACCATCTACAAAAACATTTCAATGAAAACAGACAAAACAGATATTTATTTGGACTGTGTGTTATACAGGAGAGTTTTAGTTCATGTAATGTTACTCACGTGTGGTAAAATGACAATAAATGCATATTTGTGACTGTACAATATATATATTACCGAATATGGCATCCCTTGAAGTTGTTTGTGTTGTGAACATTTTGTTTCATTTGTTTGTTTAGCACATTTAAAAACAACTCAACTTGGCCAACATGCTTTTCATAAAATCATATTATATCAAATGAATCATATAATAATTAATGTATTAGTTCATCAAACTTAAGCATTTGTTGTCATACTGTAGACGCAGCTATTTGTACATGAAGTCAATCCTAGTCAGTTATACTGTTTTAATCTGCTTTGCTGTGCTAAGAAGATTGTAAAATCACTACAACGCGTAACAGTCTCTCTTGCTTATTATTTCAGTTTGTCATATTTCAGACTGTTATAAACACAGAATTGGTTTTGTGAGAACTTGTTTTTAATTGACGGCATGGTGAAGCGAGTTCACGTCCAGTTCACACCTGTATTTAGAACCTGTATTTAGTTTTAATTGGTTCACTTGAAACGGATCTTAAATTCAAGTGTGAAGAAGGTCACAGTAATTTGAGTTGGAAGTTTGTGGAGGTCGGTGACTATTTGAGATGTCTGTGTGAAGCTGCATCGAGTCGAATGACAGCGTTAGTTCTTCTGACCACTGTAACTGTCCTTTTTTAATGCAGAGCTATAGATTTATAGATAAGGAGAGATCTTATGTTTAATTTATCACTTCTCTTTTCCTCTTGCTCTTTTCTCACTGTCTGTATTTTTTATTTATTTTTGTAATCTTAAAGATGAAAGAACTGATGATTTTTGCCCTTAAGTATAAACAGAACCGTCTGACGACATCAATATCCACAAATCTAAACAAACAGTGTGAGCAGCTAACTTGGCGTAAGTGCAGCACCCGTGTGTGTGATTGTGCTACACTGTGACCAATCAGGTCACAAATGAATCCAGAATCATTTAACAGCTCACACTGTAAATTAGGAGTGAATCTGAATTCGGATAGAAACTGTGTTGACACACAAATTAACGGTGACGTTCACATGAAGTTATCTCTGCTGGGACACCACTCTGTCGTTAAAACAAAAATGCGACAATAACAAACTCAATAAAACACGAGTACACGAGAAACAAATAAGCACTGAGGACACAAAAAGCATTTTAGGGTTAGGGACATAACCTTAAAACAAGATGACTGTGTGTGGAGAGATTGATTGCTCTGTTAGTTTGGAAACATTCTCAATTTTTCTTGTTTCAGCTCAATAACAATAAAACAGAAAGTCTTCAGATAAATAAGTGCTTGTCTTTTATCTCATCCAGGACAATATAGCTATTCTCTTTATGTTTACTGTCGTTTGTGCATCTCACTCATCTTTTTCGTGGTTCATTACTTCTCCTGTCAATGGCTTTAATTTTCCACTTGTATGCCCTGATACACAGTGAAGGACCATCACTGGGTGTCCCTATATCTGCCTGTCTAAAAATATAAAACACAGCACATACAACTGAGCATAAAATATTTGTGTGTGACGGTGGGAGGGGCAGGGTTATTTTGGAAACAAAATTGTCCCCAGTAGTAAGTTAAATTTGTAAGTTAAAGTAGTAAGTTAAAAACCTCTTTTTGTAGTATGGAACAAATGATTCATAAAGTAAATAATGTTTTGTTTAAGGTTGTAAAAATTACGTTTTCTGCCAGGTAGGTTTAGAAAACACTGGGGGTGGTTGTTGCACAGAGTTTAGAATTAATGTGTCTTGAGAATTATGTTGCTGGGACAAGATTTTTTATAAATGTCAGGGCAGAGCAAATTCTCTTATTCTCTACTTTCTAATTTCATACCCCTGATTAATTAAAATATCATTATAACATTATATATACAACTATATAACAAATAACATTATTTTGATATTTTTGCATTGCTTTATTTATTTGCTTACAGTTTTATATATTAAGTCTTATTCCTCTTTACTGGTTGTCAGTTTGTTACCATTGTCACAGTTTGTTACCACTGACTAAAGGACCCCTTTACAATAACAAGTATATGTAGTATATAGTCTTAAATTCTCATGTGCCTGTTAGAGCTTTAATATATGTGTCTGTATAGAAATCTGTGGTATGTGTTTATTTAGATGGCTAGGTAAAGTATGTGTGTGAGTGCTTCGGTTCAGTCTGTCTGTGAACGCATTATTCAGTGCTGTCACGGTCTGTCTTTAAACAGTTATTGCGTTTAAAAGCAAGAGAAAGGTTGTGATATGCTGTGAGACAGGTGTTAGCAGAGAGCGACCGAATGAGGCATGAGGTGAGACGGTTGGGTCAAGGAGAGAACAGGAGAGACAGATATTCTCAGCAACATGCATGATTAGGATTAATTCAGAGTGGATCTGATAAACACACACAGACACACTCGAAATCAACCTCTTGGGCTGAAAAGAGAGAGAGAAAGCGAGCCTCTCTCCTGCTTAACTTGTCACATCGTATCCACGCTGATGCGGGGGGGAGGGGTCAGGGTTGGGGCGTCGCCTCGGGGCTCGTCGCCGAGCAACAAAAGACCACTCAGCTCGCGTTAGCCCTCCCGTCGTCCAATCAGGAGTGACGGAACTCGGGCGCGGTCCGCTGCTAGCCTTCAAATGCTAAGTGCTTCATTAGCCACCTTTCATATCGCCGTCGCCCCCGGCAACCCACTTTACACTCGCCATCCCTGGGAGCGCGGCAAAACTTCAGACCGCGTCAGGCCACACACACTCGCTCGCACGCTGTCATCAGCGAATGTGGCGGTTTGAGGAAACGCTCAGAGTCACACCATCATAACACCGAGTTCATCGTGTGCGCGTGTGACAGCGGAGTACAGCGTGGATTTGTTGTTATGTGTGTGTAATGTGGTTAGACGTGTGTGTGGCCTGAAGCTCAGCAGATGCCTGAAGCTTCTGCTGTCAGAATGGAAAGATGGGATGGAGAGAGGCAGGGATGTGTGTGTTTCCTGTTTCCTCTTCTTCACAGTGACATGAGGAAGCACACACACACACACACACACATCACACACACACTTCGGACACATTGTGGGACATCTGACACTAATTAAAATGTCAGCTACAAAAGCACTATTTTAGTGTGTATTATACTAACAGCAATTTTGACATTAATATTTACAATATACAGGAATATTAGTTTAATATAACTAATATTACTATACAGACAGCATTTGTGCTATTTGTTTAGCTTGGATTGTTTGGATTCAAAGCAATGACTTCCCCTATATATTTAAAGCTATAGATTACATTATACTATAGATTTATAGATTCCACTATAGATTGAAGCATTTAACATGCATTAGGGTAAATGCTTGTTTTTCCAAACTGAGTGTTGAAGTATCATCAGTGGGTCGTGCCACAAATAACTGGAATTGAACTAGTCAGGAAATTATGTGCAATGTTTTTTGGGTAATTTGTCAAAGGTTTGTGCCCATTAATGCGTTTTTATATAAATACTGTTGACTGGAAGATGATGGATATGTGTTCAAAGCGTTTAACAGGCCCAGACATGAGCGTGTGTGGGGGGTGGGGGGCTGGGTTTGGGGGGTATTTGTGAGAGAATCAGTCATACTGTATTCCCAGGGCTCCCTCTAGTGGACTGATTGTATTACAGCGCAAACTACAATTCCATTGTCAAACACGCAGGCCTCCATATACACACATATGTTTATGCAGCTAGACCTGTATCCAAATTAGGTCACAATTAATTATTTTTTACAGAAGCTTTAACAATTACTTTAAGGTTAAATATCAAAATAAATCATTATTTTAATCGTGAATCAATTTGGTTGTGGTCAAACCTGCACACAGTTACAGAAACACACACACACAGCATTCTATGCACAAGTGAAATTTTATACACTGTTTGTGGTGTGTTTGTGTATCAGTCCTATTGCAGTTGTGTGTGTTTGGTGGCATGTCTCATTGCATATGCTTTTGGCAGTATGTTTATTTTTTGTGTGTGTATATGTGTGTGTGTGTGTGTGTCACTCTGTTCCCCTGTGTTGGCCTGAGGGCACCTTCACTTCACAATTAATGGAGAGTCTCAGGGGAGCTGCAGTCTCCCTCTTTAACATTAAATCTTCCTCTCTCTTCCTTTCAACCCCCTCACCTCCTCTCCTCTTTTTTTCTCCTCTCACCTCCTCTCCTCTTTTCTCCTCCCTGCACCTCCTATCTTCTCTCACCTCCTCTGCTCCCCACTTCTTCACCTCTCCTCCTCTCCGCTGACCTCTTATCTTCACCTCTTGTCTTTTTCTCCTGCCCCATCTAATTTTTTCTCTTCTCATTTCTTTTCTCACTGTGTCTCATTTCTTCTCATTTCACATTTTCTTTTCTCTTGTTGTGTATAAATATGTTTTCCGTGTGTGTACTGTTACTCTGTAGGTGTGTGTGTTTTCTACCACTGCATACGTGTTAGTTTATTAAAGCACAGACGAAATCTTTTGGTTTATTCAGATAAAGACGTGCACAAGCCGTACAGACGGATCTCCTCAGAGCAGAAAAACACGCAGGGAACGTTTGATACAGAAAGAAATAAGGAGAACTCCTCTTTAAACGATTGCATCACCTTTTCTTCCACTCAGTTTTCTCTATCTCTCTTTCTCCGTCTCTCTCTACCTCTTGATATCTTTTTAAATCCAGAGAGAACTGAGATTTCATTTCTTCCTCCATATGCAATCATCATCAAACACGCGCACGTTATCTCGTCCCTACGACATTTTCGATCACCTCGCGCAGTCTCACCTGTGTCATCAATTAGAGGCTTTTCTGCACAATGCATTATGGGAAAGAGTTTGAGCTGTCAGACATTGTGAAGCGATATCACACGCACGCGCGTGCACACGCAGCAGGAATAATATGAGGTGTCTACAGTGTCAAGCATTCTGTTTAATGTGATTCTCTCTGGTGTTCGGTGTGTATAGCTTCTACCGCTGCTGTTTACCATACAATAATACAACAAGTGTGTTTTTGAAGTGTGACTGCGCCGTGCAGTCAGAACGGGACCGCGCGTCACTGATCATTAACTCATTTCACTGGTTCTAAGTTAACCGCAGCTTGTTAAGGGAGATTGTTTTACCTGTGTTTGACCTGCAGCTGGTTAGTTTAACCGAGTTTTTCTGTAGGTTATCTGTAGGTTTTGCAGCAACCACACTGCTTATGGGGGAGCCGTCTGGCATGTAAAAGGATCATCATTTAAATTCAATATTAAATATTCTTTTAACTCAGTTATGTTATAGAAGAAGTGCTGTTATACATTAATGTTTTACTCCATTTGTTAAATAGTCTGGACTTCTCTTAATATCAAACTGATATTAAGACCTGGAATCTTAAATATTTGAAACTTTGGACTGTTGGGAAAGCTCAGCTTTAACCTGTAGTTAAACTTAAACTATACTGAAGTTTAGTTAAAGCCTTAAACCACTGAAGACTGATTATAATATATTTTTTGTACACTAGAAACAAGAACGTTGTAGAAGCGTTCTTTAAAGTTGTTCATTATAATATGGCATTAAAACTGTAATGTGACGTTATACTGTTACTTGTTGCATTGATTAGCTTGGTACTAGAAAATGTACATTTTTTGTGAACAACTGAGATTACTGAGATACTACTACACTACTAAGTTAGTAGTATCTTTTGAGCATTAGTTTGAGTAATTAGTTAATCAACATAGCTTCTTGGTATTAGTTTAGTTATTTTTTGTGGACACTAAAGTACACTTGGCAATGGTTTTTGAAGCTTAAAATCTTTAGCTTAAAGCTAAAAACACATTCTTGGAATTTATAGCATATTTATAATGAGTTTAAAGTCTGTCCTAATATAAGATAAGAATTGTTGTATTATTTTTCTGTCTGCTTGGTTATTCATCAAAACATCCTGTCAGATAAAACAGTGTGTGTTTAAACTCTGATCAATGCCTGAAGGGATTTGCTTATGGCTTTTGCCTGTAACCTTTTTATGAAACCAGGTTGTGGTTTTTTAACACATCTCACCTGTGACACTGCAGTTTAAAAATTGAGCTGAGCATTTTTCGTTTACAACAGTTTAGCGTCTAGATTACCTTCCCCGAACCGAGAGGCTGAGTTTCTATAGCGAGTCGTTGAGTTTTCACGCAGCGTGTGTAAAAATGGGATGTTGTCTCTGTAGTGAGCGCTATGCTCTGTGCTGCGTAATTAGAATATCGGCCCCTGTGTTGTGACTGGCTTCTTTGAGCAAGCTCACCTGTGCGCTTCCTGCTCATTAGCATTCTCATGCATATTAATGAGGAGCAGAGGCACCGCACGCCCTAGCTTGGCCGCAGGGCATCATGGGAGATTACTTGCATGAGTAATCCCGCTGGCTGGAGTTGGTCCAGAACTCCACAGCTGTCCGTCAAAGCCAGGCGGGCAGAAGGGCATCTGGGTGTGGCGGGGCAGGGCAGTAAAGGGCTAACGTTTAGCATGGGCTTAGCATTAGATCAACAGGGACAAAATGAACTTCCTCTTGCATCCTAATGAAACCATTTACTGTTTTTTGTCCGTTTTGCTGATTAGCTTCGATTTAGCTTCGGATTCCGCACTTTAAATGTCTGAATATAAAGTGTTTCTCCCGGATAAGTTCTCATGTCTTGGAGCACACGGTTTTATCTTCCTGCCAACCTCAGGGACCTGTTGAGATCTCTGGTTCATTAGTGCAGGAATCCAGTGCAAAACATACGTGTTACAGCAAGTAATTCTCCATTTTCTTTGACCTCAGAGACCTCTCCGAGATCCTCCGTTCATTAGTGCAGAATGTGGAGTACAGAAACACGTTAGGCCTCATGAATCATATCGCTGGGATTTCAAAGTAGATTAACTGTTATTTCCACTACGTCTCTCGACCAATCAAAAATCCCTCCTCATGCAGTATGCAAAGAGTTCGGATTGAATGTTTTTCGGAGCAAAACTTTCACATGCTGTCCCTCAGTGTATTAATTTACAGCTGCACAGCATGAAACTAGAGTTGATCACCTTTATTTTCCCTGCAGGACGGATGTCACTCAAATGTTGTTGTTGTTGGTTATAATGTGTCTGTCAGAAATGAATTGCATAATCTAGTTTATCAACATACACAGGGTGGTTATATTGGTATACAAACATGTCATTTGTAAATATTCTCGACTTACAGTAAACGCAAGCAGTACATTTTTAACATGTGTTTTCCAGGAATTAAACCCACAACCGTTGTTCTGATAGCACAATGCTCTGCTAGCTAAGCTACATTAACTTCTCATTATCACATCTGAGGTGACATTGTTAACCAGTCAACATGACATGAAATGAGCCCCATTTACTTAGTTTACTTTACATCATTTGATATGTTTGAGACTGTTGACTTATTATGTCTTTTTCAATAACTATTTATTTCTAACAGATAAATCTAAACACTTCACTTTTTGTCTATGAATACTTTGTTTTACTTTCAAACATTACCACTTAACATTATAACTTAACAGGCTGCAAACTGTGATTTATGTTGACTAGTTTTAAGCGTTTTGTTATAGAGGTGGCTGTTAAGAAAACATATTTTGGATAAAATTGGATAAATAGTGCTTTAATTGAGAAAAACAGAGGAAGTCTGGTTTCAAATGTTTTTATTTATCAGCGTCTGTCTCTGTGGTACAGAAATGAGATTCAACATTTAATGAAAATATAAATATTTGAAATCAACAGTTTTAGACAAACCATGTGATTTTGTCCCGTTCCAGCCATAGAACATGTGGAAGTGTAGTTCAAGTGTTGTGTGTGTATGTGTGTTTGTGTGTGTGTGTGAGAGAGAGAGAGAGAGAGAGAGAGAGAGAGAGTATAGTGGGGTTTAGATACTGTGTGAATACTAATTGAGCACTCTTGGCAGGTCAGAGTCCCTCTCCTCCCGACATTTACCCATCTGCAGTACAACACATGTGCACACACACTCACTCACCCACAGCTCCTGTGGATTACCTAGGCCGCAGGACAGGGCCGTTTCTATGGAAACCTCATAGCAGGCCGCATGAGTTAACCACCATACACCTCTTGTAAAGTGTCTTCTCCAGGAGTGTGTGTGTGGGTCTGAATATGTGGTTTACGGGGACACAAATATGGATATTGATGTGGAAAATGTGTAGAATGAGGTAAACATGGTTTACCTGTGTGTCCACAGGAACGTAATTGTTTAAAAAACATACTAAATTGTGTGTGTGTGTGTGTGTGACAGAGAGAGAGAGGGAGAGAAAGAGAGAGAGAGAAAGAGCACAACAGGTAAATTGCACACAATCAGATATTTCTATATGCTTTAGCAAAATACAAACAGGTGCCACATAGCAAGTACAAATACAATACAATACAAAAAAACAAACACTTTCTAAAACAAACATTTGGAACTGTGGATTAGTTTGTAATCACACAATGCTGCTGTCAAGTGTTTATTAATATGTGTGAAAACAATTCGCTGAAATAAACAGGAAAATTCAGAACGTGCAACCAGACTTGTAACGTGACAACAGTAATGAGAACAGAAATGAGCTTTCACGTGTGTAAATCACACACACACAAATCACTGTGAAGACACACCGGTCCACCGGTCGGGACAAAAGATAGCTGCACTTTCACACACTAGATGTGTTGTGTGTCTACAGTGGTGTGAACTTAATAATGTCTGTGTGAGTTTGGGTGTATAACAGGGTATCTGACATTGTGTGTGTGTGTGTAGGTTACGGTTTGATTGACAGGTGAGCAGAGTCTCACTGCTCTGGGCTTCATAATCAGCAGCTTTATTCCGAGCACAAAGGATTGTGGGAAGAGAGGGATGAGAGGAGCCGAGAAGTGCAGAATAGTAAAATTCCCGAAGGAGAGGAGGGGTTGCCTTCTCTCCTTTGTTTATTTCTTTGCTTGCCTTTGAACAGGTTCTCAGTGTGTGTTTTGGGGAGCGCAGGTAGTGTATTTGGTGTATTTTTGAGTATGTGTGTGTTTTTGAGAAGATTGTTGCTCTCATTATGACTGATAGATCAAAAGCGCTATTAATTTCTGATCACGTCGTCGCTGACACTGTTGCTCCAGCTGTTCAGTGCTGATAAAACGGCCTCTCTGATTGGACAACCTGTTAAGTCAGTCAGTCAGGCGTGTGGGCGTGGCTAAGTGAAAGAGGCTCAGGTATTTTTGTGTTGTAGATGTTTCTCCTGAGTTTTGTGTTGTGGTAGTTTTTGTAAAACTACAACCACAGAAGATTTGTGGTCTTCAAGCCTTTCTTAATAGCTTGAAGTCCATGTTTAGTGGACTAATTTGAAAATTGGTACTGAAATTTGGGATAAAAGTTTGGTACAGTAGCTTTTTACATTTCCATTTGTAGGAAAGGCGTCCGTTTAAAGTCCTGCTGTATTTCAGCACTGGACGTGAGCTGATAGTACTGTAGTTCAAACTTTTGTCCTCTGCAGGCTGAGAGGTGCAGTGAAGGTTTTATTTAAGACGGCGTTTCTCAGAAGCGCTGCTAAAACTCATTTTCTTGAGCTGCAGGAAGTCGATAAGTTCACTTCTCGTTTCTTTCTGGTTTTTCCTTTCTCTCTTTCACGGATCTCAGCTTAGTATGTTAAGAACGTTTCTCATCTGTCAGTCTGTAGGTCTTTGCTTTCTGTTTGTCTGTCTGTCTGGTTGGCTGAGAGTCTGTAAGGATTTTACAGTCAGTGCACCTGTTGTTTATTATCATTGCAAATATTGATCAACCATGAAAGAACATAAAGCCACTTTCATCACAAGAGGCATGAGGTCACAGTTACCAATAGAAACGGAATCCAAAAGTTTGCCTGGTAAAATAATTCATATTTACAAATGTGACATTATCTGTCTGTCTGTTTTAGCGTTCGCCTGCACTGTAGTATAAGTGATTTTCTCTTGTTTGGCTGCTGATTAAGCTCATATCCATAAACAAAACGAGCTCGTTTAACAGATTACAAAGGAATTACACGATCAAAGAGTAAAAGTCAGGATGTATAAGAGAGTGAGAGAGAGAGTTTGTGAGCGAGACGAGGATTGGGTGTGTGTGAGACACAGAGAGAGAGAAGGAGAGAGAGAGAGGTTCACGTCTTGCCCTGCTATCTGATATCGGAATCCATTTTGTGCTGAATGAACGTAACAGTTAATCCCACCCTGTGGTACAGGCCTGAGGGTCTCTGACTGTCACACACACACACACAGCAGACGAACTCTGGATGTAAATACATACGTTCAAAGATCAATTTATTTTTGGCATTTACATATGTTTGAGTTATTATACGGCATATGAGTACAGACTCTAAATGTCTGGACTGTGTATCTGTGTGCTTTTCAGAGGATGAACTAACTTATAACTCGTACATCAAGGACTGTAGTAAAAGTTTGTTCTGTCTTGAATTGCCACGCTGTTAACTGAGAAACAGAGACTTGTTGAATATCGTCTTGTTTGAGGTTGTACAGACACTTTCTGCTAATATTAAGTATTTTTATAAATGTAAAACATTGCTTATAGGCACATAATCACAACAAGGACTTATACAAACAACTAGAAAATAATACTATTAGACAATTTTAACAGTGCTTGAATAATGCTGCTATATGCTGGTTAACTGCTAATAATCTACAAATGAGCTGTTTGTACGTTTTGTATAACTAGTTCTTCCTGTTGTCATTTACATCTTGTTTTAATGTTGTTTTTAACTCTAAACTACAAACATTAAGCTACAAACTAGCTGTTTAACTGATAGCATTATTGCGCTAAATGAGCCTGTTAAACGCTAAATGGTTAAATATCCAGAGCTAATGAGAGCTAAACTAGTTAATTGGGTGAAACCGGATTAATTCTGCTCAGGATTTAAAAAGTGGATTATAATTGAACTAGAAGTGCAGTTTTTTCTCTGACAAGCCCCTTAGACATGAAAACAAGCAGTTAATTTAATTTAAACCAGGCCTTCCTCACTCAAGGTCTTCTTCTGTTGAATATAATGAAGTATTGATCCATTCCTGTGTCTAAAATCAACTGTAATCTGACTTTTGATTCACTTCACAAGCTGTCACATTCAGACAATATCAATTCTACAAATACAGTGAGTCCAGAAACATAAATAACATTTAAATTAAAAGGGTGATTGTAGTAAATGGAAGAAAGCTGATAAGTTACAGTTATTTACAACTGGACAGAGTCGCAGAAGTTTGGTGAGTTCATCAGACCGTAATGAGCCTTTGACTCAGAACTAATGAACAAATGAGATGGAAAGAAATGACAGAAGTTAAAGACTCTGCCATTCAACATATGCTGTTGTTACAAATGTTTACTTGAATTTGTTAAAAAATAACATTGTTTATTCTTTCTCAAGACCAACAGCAAAGACATATTATTTACTTTTACAGTCAGATTTTATTTTTCCAAGGGCTTGTGACTTTTATAATTGCTGTTTGTAAATGATTGCCCCACAACTGTCCTGTTACGTTGGTTAATGTTCTTTAAACGTTCTCTAACTTTAAATAACTTTTTTGCGTTTTGTATGATGTGTACCAAAAACGTTATTCTTTAGTTGTTAGTGGAACGTTTTCATAAGGTAACAGACTTGTTATGAACGTCCTGATAATGATGTTTGAACGTCCTGATAATGAAGCGATAACGTTAATACAATATCCACAAAACTGGAGGTTTTGAACGTTTTGGTTACGGAACATCACGGAAACGACCCTACAAACTAGAACTGGGTGCATGTAAACGTGTAAACGGGACTTACCGTTATTTTGGCAGATTGCTCGTTTAATTTGCTCGCATATGGCACGTGTCTGGATTTCAATGAATGTTTAAGATTCAGTTCTGTTCACTCAAGGACAAATAACGCACGTCCGATCATTGACGTTCGTTAACTGGGTTAATGGTGAATTTATCAGTTAGTTTGTCGGGACCCTTAATTTGTCTCTTATTTTGACGTTTAGAACAGATGTTATTATAAAATAGAGTTCAGATCATTTTGTGTGTTTTTTACGCACATATAATAACAGCTATTGTATTTACAGCCATCCACTAAACCTGTAGGGCCTATTAATTCATTTGTAGATTCTAGTGATTCTAATTTCCAGCTACGACATGAAACCTGATAACGTTAATGAATGATATATGCATAATATATATGCATATATTGTGCATACATACTATATATATATTATGGCAATATAAATAGATAAACATATTGCATTGTATAATGCCATGCTTAAAATAATCATATGCTGTCATTTATCATGGCCAAACAGTAACATTTACGTGATCACATACGGTTGTATCGAACATTTTAACACCGAATGAAATTGCAGGAATATTTATTCAATAATTCATTTAGTGCACATCATTAAATGCGCCAAATACATCACGCGCTGAAACTGACGCCGTGCCCCTCCCCCTGCAGATCTATTAGCATATAAAACTCAGTGTGTGCGCTAAATGTAGGTCACATCGGAGGACTGCGCATACTTTGTAATTATAATTATCTGGTAAACACCTTATTCCTTGTTTTCCAGTGTGAGGCTGGAGAGCCGTTACTAAACGGACGCCGAGGCCAGATTGAGCTTCACATATCCTGCTTGAACTGTTTTCTTTTGCTCGCTTGTCAAATAGAAAAACAAACGTTACATACAATATGATGATTTTTACTACGTGCATAAAACATCAAACTCTTCCTTAGTTGCGTGAAACACAAACAGCTTTGATGGCGTTTCATTGCTGGTCACGTTTAATTTAGGCCTGCAACCAAACCAAAATAAATGCGATGTAAACGTTTAGGATGTGAGAAATTGAGCTTTTTTACAAGATGGTTAATAAACAAACTTGGTTAACCCTGTTTTAAAAGTTGCGTTTAAATGCACTTGTTTGGTCTTTGGTGTATCTCAAACTCACAACCTGAGTGACAAACGCACCACACAGGCCAGCAGTGTTTTTTATTGTAATGCAAATGTTTTTTTGCACTCAAACTTTTGAGTCACTGTCAAAACGTGATGATGTTGCAACTTTTTAGAGGTTGGCAAAGGCTTCCGTTGTTCCAGAGTGACCGGTAGCTTGTCTTCCTCTAATTCGCTGTGATTATTATTGTTTCTGCCCCAAACGACAGTTCTGACGAGTGTGTGACAGCCAGCTGCTCTCACTGTTTGCGACGCTTTTAATCCAATGTTAAATCAATTAAAGCCAAACTGTACCGCGATGGACACCTCCTCTAAAGTTTCATTTTGCATCTGTTATTTTTATTTGTCGTTTTCTATAGATTGTTGGCGGATTTATGCGTCCGAACCATCTCGAGTAACATCCAGACCGAACAGATGGACTCGTACCCTGACCAGTACAGCGTGCATATGCGCGTCCGCTGCTGTGCGCGTTAAACCCTATTAAGACCGTCTACCGTGCAACTGGTGCCTCGTTCAATCCCGCGAGCTCTCGCAGACTACACAAGCTTCTAATCCCTCACGTGAGAGGACGGGCTCTCTCCCGCTCACATCGTGTCATTTACAGCCTGGAGGCCTTATAATATAAAACGAGATCGTGTTGTTTCATAAGGGCCTCCTGTCACAATTTTACCAACGCCTGGAGAGCTTTAATGTCCACTTGAGCACAACAACCAGCTCGTGTTATTCAGCATTCAGCTTATGAACCATTTATATCATAACACGTTTTAACTTACAGGTCAAATACTAGTTTCATTGCCAGTTATTTGAACTTAATATGTCACGTTATCTTGTTGTTATACGTGTCAGGCATTGGGCTGTAGAACCGTATCCAATATGGTTTTCCTTTTTGCATTAGAGAGAGAATTATGTAGGCCTTAAAGCTGTAAATGTCTACGTAAGAAATACCACCCGTTTTAGGTCCCTCATTAAATGCAAATAAAACGAGGCTTCCCTTATCTCACGTTGTTTTCCGAGTGAAACATTTATGAAGGTGAATACGTCAGTTTATGTGTATGTTTGTGAGAGGGTCCTCCCTTTGCGAGAGACACCGGCTGCTCTAGGCGTCTCCGTCCGCCCTTCTCATGCACGAGGGCGCGAGCCCGCGGTGATGCCGGTAATTTGGGTTAAATAAGGCGAGCATCCGCTTTTAAACACTTAAAAAATGCCAACCTCTCACATACTCAAAACCTTAAGACTCGAGCATTTTGTTGCTGGGGAGGGAGGAGACATTCAGAAATAGTGAGAGCAAGGTGAATGACTGGAAACGATTTAAACACACACATATAAACACACACACACACACACATATATATATATATATATGCACATGAGCTCAAAGCCTTTTAACTGTTTGTTAAACACCTGTTATAGTTTGCTATGAAAAATAGACATTATACAATTTTTATGGGAACTTAATAACCGGCTGTGAGTGAGTTGGGTGTCCGTGTATTTCATGCACCTGTGAGGCTCAAAAAACGTAAATTTGACCGACAGGCTGTTTTGAGCAAAGGACCCCCCCACGCGTGACCCACTCATGCTAAACGCGCAAAAACACCTTCCAGCATCTACTGTCACTGTGCCGCTGCGCTTAGTGGAAAAAACAGAAGCGATAATAAATGTTGATAAGTCTGCCTGTTTAAACCGGATCAAAATTGACCACACAGCAAGGAAATGGTCATTAAAATGCTAGATGGATATAAAAAATCGTTTTTGTTAATTTATATACAACCCACTTTAAAAGTACATATAAAAAATTACAATAACACCAGTAAAATATTAATATTCAAAAATGTATTTAATGAATGAATAGATTACACTTTACTTTGAAGGTAAATCTAAGCAACATTCTGTTTCCATGTTTTCGATTAAACAGGAAAAATATGTTTCCCTGTTACGGTAATAGGAAAACGAAATATTCATTTCAGCGGTGCGTTTGAAAGACATTATTAATATCATTATTCATATTTGGTTTCATGCAGATTCTCGTTCATTTAAACGGTGTAAAAGCACATTATGAGGACATCGAATAACGGAACAGAATCGAGCAATGAAATTACAAAAACATTGGTTGAGTTCAACTTACGTGTTGCGGAAAAAATCCAAAAAGCAGGTAAAGGGTAAAGCCGCGAGGAAAACGGAGACAAATAAAACTGGCCCTGCTAAAGAAACACAAACGACCTTAAAGAAATGTCCACAAAAATCATCAAAAATGTTGAAAGCGCGCTTGGTTCCTTATTAGGCGAAGATACAATATTTATTCCGTGTCTCCAGGGATGAGGCTGCTCTCTCTATTGTCCTCCCTTTCCTCAACGCTGATGCTTAATTTTCAAAACTTCTATATTACCAAGGGACCTACGACATCAGCCGGAGAAATACCCAGCAAGTACAAAATCCGAGCCAGGGAGCGCTTTGTGCAGAGGGGAGGCATTTCAGCCGCTTTAACCGACTGCGCAAGGCGACATTTCATTTTCGCGAGCTATTTTGGGGATTTTTTCTCTCATTCGTCCGCCAGCGCGAGGAAATCGGGTTATTGGATCGCGAGAATGTCAGCCACATTTCCAGGACTGGTGCACGACGCGGAGGTATTTTCAATTAATTTATTACCACACAAAACCATCTCATTTCGTTTAATTTAGCGCAGCGTTGCGTAGAGGAAAACTGTGATCGTTTAGCACAGCAGAACAGAAATGATGACTTCTGAGGGGAGTTTACTGCAAGGGAAGGATAAATAACATGTTGGATTCGTCTGTTGAGTTGTGCTGAAAATACCGTTTTCTCATTGGTTTTGTGGCTGTAGAGTAAAAGTCTCCATCGTGTTTAGAACCATTTGTTTTCATTTTTCCCTTTTTGTAATTCTAGATATTACTGTAAAAGCTCACCTGCAGTATAACAGGCGTAGATGGTTGCATGGGACAAAAGGCTTTTATTAGGTTTTGCACAGATGCATTAGGAATATAGTTAAATAACACACTCAATGGCAAATGATAGACAAGTGAGGGAGTAAAAACGCTGTGAGATCGTGTAGCACTTTGCAGTATGTTTCACGCACTCCCTCCCAGGCACGGAGAAATGACATCGCCGTCAGGTACTTTTCTAAAGACACTTTGAGCTGCTGCGTGTGTTTGTGTGTTTGGGGAAGGTTCGAGTTTCCGCCGCGTGAGAAATGCGCGCGGATAGCTGCGAGCGCGTGTAAATGACATCTCTCATATTTTTCTCTTTTTTCCCCGCACAGATACGTCACGACGGATCAAACAGCTACCGTTTGATGCAACTCGGATGCTTGGAATCTGTGGCTAACTCATCTGTCGCTTACTCTTCATCGTCTCCGCTTACATACCCAGCTACCGGGACCGAATTTGCCTCCCCGTATTTTCCCACGAACCACCAGTACACGCCCTTACACCACCAGTCTTTCCACTACGAGTTCCAGCACAGCCACCCGGCCGTGAACCCGGACGCGTACTCGTTAAACTCTCTCCATCACTCACAGCAGTATTATCAGCAGCTCCACCACGGCGAACCCGCAGACTTCATCAACCTCCACAACGCCCGGGCGCTCAAGTCCTCTTGTCTGGACGAACAGCGACGAGAACTGGGCTGCCTGGACGCGTACCGCAGGCATGACCTGTCAATCATGAGCCACGGCTCTCAGTACGGCATGCACCCCGAGCAAAGACTGCTGCCCGGGGCGGGTCTGGGGCTTCCACCACCGGGGGCCGATGACCTACAGGTACACATCACTGGCGTTATACCGTCAAAGCACCAGATACACACGTTTACCTGGTTTCACTGTCTGAAGGGTAAAAATTATGGCCTGCGGGCTTGTACAAAAATCTCTAGCATTAGCACAGATTAAAATCCCTAAAAAACCCGAGGCTAGCAAAACACCTGCTTTTTGGCCTTTGCACAGAAGCATTTATCTAATTTTTTTACACGCAATAACAATAGACAGACATATTCGGCCCGAAAAAGTGAATTTATACACGGTTATACAAACGTCTGGGTAGCACATCTAAGTTAACACAACCGGCAGATTTTACATTTTTAATATAGTGAATATTGAGAAGTTTGAATTCGTGTGCGCTAGTCGGGCCTCACGGCTGTAAAGCCGCTGTTTCTTTTTCCTCCCTTAAAAGGCGGATTAACGGCTTGAAAAAGTGCGAACAAAAGGCAAATCCTCCGCAGTAGAGCACCGTAGTTTATCCAATTTAGGACTTAATGTCAATCAACTGGTTATTTATGCACAGACATCTGATACAGCTCAAGTTTAACTGGTGAGTCAAAATATGTTAAGATGAAAATAATAACAATTATACATTCCGTTCCTACGTAACGGTGCGGGGCTACGACGCTTCACGACAACAAAGGTTAACATTAAAAAAGCATTTTAAAATCATTTTAGTTATTGCTGTTTATATTTTGACATTTTAGTTTATTGCATAGAAAGATAATTTTGATGTTATATTTACTGTTTTAATAACATTTTGCAGCTAAATTTACAGGTTTAATTCAAACTAATTTTATTACTATAAAACGTGAAATACAAAAATAGCAACTAATACAGAATAGGTAAAAAAATGATGCATATACTTTTATTATAAACAATACAATAACAAAATATAAAACAGTTGTTGCATAATTCATTTAGGACTGTCCATTATATTTTTGCAGACCCTTTTTAATGTATGTGGACAATATTCAGCAATTGCCTTTATTTTCTATTATTATTAAGTTTATTTATTCTAAATGCAACCAATTTTAGACAACAAAACACAAAACTGTTAATAATAACAGTTTTCATGGATAGTAACGAGTGACGTGTTTCTAAAAAAAAATGGTAAACATGTTGGCATTGGTGTCGCGTGTTCGGCGAACAGTCTGCACACGCACACAAAAAGACTCACAAGAGAACAGACGCAAAAACACAGAAAGAAACACATACGTCTCGTGAAAAGGTTTTGGACCTTTCTTTGGTGCTGAATGAAACCGTGAGCTCGGTGAAGGCCGCGGAACAGATGCGGGCAGTCTCGTGCACACAGGCGCATCTATGAGCCGCTAAACAGATTTGGCACGCGGAACAATAGAAACTGCCGCACCTTTAACACACGCACGCGTAATTTATGCCTGATCCGACGGGTTTGTATATTGATTTTATAATCACTTTAACTGCGGGGAAAAAGAAAAATAGAGCAGGAGTTTGTTAAAGGGTTACAAGAGCACGCCAGTATGGTGTCAGTATGGACGTGAGCGTGTGTGGATGAATCATGCGCTCTTTGTGTGTGTGTGTGTGTGTGTGTGTGTGTGTATGTGAATGTGTGTTTTTTGTGAGTGATTCTGGCCTCCAGACTGCTCGTGGCTCCTGAGACGGATTAACTCTTTTCTTTTGATACAATTCAGTGTTCCTTCGGCTGATGACATCACTGATAAACGAGAGTAAAATAATAATCTGTTGGTTTGACATCATAATGTAACAGGTCCCGTTAAATCTGCCACTGACTTATTAATTAAATCAAGGCACGTGGTCTGTCGTATGAGGCATATATGCTTTTCAGATGAAAATATGCACAAATGTTTAAGATTGGGTCACTATTGATTATAAAGTTCATGTGTGTGTGTGTGTGTGTGTGTGTCTAGGGATCTGTAGACGCGCAATGCGGACTTGTGTTAAATGGCCAAGGCGGGGTGATCCGAAGAGGTAA
>JBAJNP010000689.1:44504-82890 GCA_036877545.1 Yasuhikotakia modesta | reverse complement strand
GTGAGCTGTATATATATACAGCTCACAAAAATGAGGGGATATTTCAAATGCTCAATCACGCTAATATATATATAGATTAGATTTGAAGATATTTTTTCTTTTATGAGGTAAGCTATTATGGCTGCCAACTGTAAAACATAGTAAATATTCCTGAAACGTTTTAACTAAATTCACCTAAAGAGAGTAAGTTATGAATGTTCACTTTGCTGAACAGAAAATCTAAAAACTGATCTGCTTGAAAGTTTGACTAAATAATCAAAACCATCATGTCATTTTTATCCACACACTCCATACAAAAGTCCATACAAATATGGCACAATTTACTGTATTAATATGAAGGAATTTGTGTTTTATAGCTGTTTCACCTGTATTTTAAATTTTACACATTGCAATGTGTTGAGTTTTAAGTTAACAGAAGTCTCCATAAAGTAACGGATAAAATTACCAGTACATTTAATGCTCTTATTTAACAGTGCACAAATCTTTTACTTGTACATCTATGTTCTCCAGTCAAGAGACACACTGCAAAACTGAAGTGTCAGACAGAGCTAATTATAGACCAGTTCAATACCAGCCAGTAAGTACAGATTTCTCTGTGACACAGCCCTGTGAGAATTTAACAGCACAGCACACAGAGAAAGACAAAGACATATTCTATTTGAACCTACAGAATTTATGGCAAAATACAATGTACATTTTTTTTGGTGTTGATCAGGAAAACAACTAACTACTCTTTATCCCTTTGTGCTACTAAAGTTTACACTCTACAAAGTATGTGTTTGTACATGTGAAATTTTTATCTCAACTAGTGTGTAGGTGTCAGAGAGAGAGAGAGTGAGAGAGATGTGTGTGCATGTGTGGGGGGTTCTCTGCATCCTGTAGGGATAATCATCAGCTAGACAGCACCCACCCACTGCGCCTACATAGACAACCAGTATGCAGCGGAACCAGACAGGAAGTTTGTGTGTATGTGCCTGTATATGTGTGTGTGTGTGAGAGAGAGATATATAAATAAGTGATTATGAGTGTCTGATAAAGAGAGAGAATAAATGAGAATGTTTCTTTGTGTGAATAGGTGCACTTTCAGAGATGAGTGGATGTCAGTGGGGTGGATATGATGAGGTCTGGGTGTGCATTGGGGGTTGGGGTTTCTGTGGCTATGAAGCCAAAAGCCAAAGAGGTGAAAAATACAAAAGAGCAAATGCTGGTATTAGTGCTTTTAGTGATTCAATCTACTAAAAGCAAAGCTCTCAAGACATTTAATTAAAGCATCCAAAGCAAATGCCATTTGTCAACATCATTACCAGCTTTAAATAATGTATATATTATTTGTATACATTTCAAATTATAATAAATATTATTATTATATATTACGGTAAACTGACTTAGCTTATAGTTAGTTTATATTATCTTAGTTAGTATGTTTTTTGATGATTTGTTGCTTCAGACATATCAAAGATAAATAATTCTAAAAACTGCATAATTCCATGGTTAAGACTAAACAAGTGATATGCTCATACAACAACAAACAGAAAACCCCAAAACAATTCTTTTATCTAATAAAACTAATTTGCTAATTTCCGTATCTGATTGTGACAGGGGATCAAATTTTGCATGACATCATCAGAACAACACATAGAAATGGATCACGTTTCATGATGTATATTGACCTGATGTAAGGCAGTCAGGGTTGACAGATTAATCGCTTATCACTTAATCACGCTTAATCACGCTCATCTTAAAAACAAGCTAATGATGCATAAACCATTTGAAAATGAACACATTGCTTATCGGATGGCAGACAAAATGTGGCTGTGTGTAATGTGATCAGTGTCAGCTTCTAATGCAGGAATTACTCATGGGAAATTATTACCGCACTAGGTAAATGTAAGCTTTCAAATCATGTTTATAAACAGTAAAGTGTTCTTTAAACAACTAAGGAATTGGTTAAACAGTTTGGGTTCATGATAAATCAAATCAACTTCACTCGCCTTCCCTCTTCATTACTTCCCGGGCGGCATCTTAGTTTAGAAATAAACAGGAATTTTCACTTTTATAAACTAAAATGAATATGTTTCGGTTAAAAGGCTTCATTACAACAATAAAAGTGTGGCTATAAATATAATATTGGAGGACAAGTCCTCTGCATATCTGTACTAGTTATAGCCCTGTCTTAAAGGTCATCTATATGCTAGTGCACTACTAAATGTTGACATGCTTTGTCCTTATTGAATCTCCAAACATGATTGCTATAAACCATACTTTCATGGAAAAATGTGTGACTTTGTGTTCCATGAAAAACAGCAGCATGTGGAACTGAAATGGAATAAGGGTGAGTAAATAATGGAAGATTTTCATATTTTGGAACTTTTTTTTATAAAGATTTATCCCTTTTGACAAACCCACTGACATTCAGCTGTGCATACTTATATTTTCACATAGAAACATCTGTCACCTTAATGGGCAATGTCTGAAACAACTCAACTCTCATCTCTCTCTCTCTCTCTCTCTCTCTCTCTCTCTCTCTCTCTCTCTCTCTGAATAGCGTTTACATATGGCCAATGCAGAGGTCAACTGAAACCATGCTAATTTAGCACTTTTTTGGTCAATGAAAAGCATGCTGGTTGCTAGCATTGATATAAAAGACTGTTAATGTGTTACTCAAACAAATGATGGATGCACAAGCACAGTGTGAGTGAAAATCAGAGCAATGGTCTTGTTGTGAAAAAGGGAAGCTAATGATGTCACACTTCAAATGCCTCATTCAGCCATTCAGTCATTTAAAACTATAGAGGAAAAAACTAACAACATCTGCTGCTGCATCTAGTCCATATGGACGCAGTGAAAGAGAGAGACCACAGCTGTATTAGACCAGTCCTTCTTTGGCTCCCAGAAATGGAAATCTTTCCTCTTGGATAGTGACTCAAGGTCAGATGTGCACATTATAAAAAGTTTCCATTCAGCTGGGCCACAGTTTGATACTTCCTTCAAGAGCAGGATAAAAACAGCCTCAGAAAATGATGCCTGTCTGCTTTTCTAAATGGGCTAATTTGTATGCAGTTCTTTATCAGATACAATCTGCCATATGTCTAATCAATGCTACTATTAGTGAACAATTATTGGGAACTTGGATCTTGACTGAACAATTCCCGGATGTGTCCTATTGACCTTTATGTGTCCAACAATCCCCTTATTGTCTGTGTTCGAAAAAATAGCACAGCATGCTACTTTGAACTCACTAGTTTGGAACAGGACTCAGGCCAGAGTATTAACTAGGACTGCATGCCATCTACTGGGCAATATGAGCAAGAAAAGAGTGACTGATTCCCACTACTTAACATATAATTGCATTCTTACCTTAAAGAGTTTGCCATAGTTCCTCCACTTTCTCCAATTCCAGGTAGCTCAATGTGGAATCCATTGGGAATGCTCCATTGTACCTGCTGGCTCAAGACATTTTCTGACCTGCTTCCGGGTATGGTGGTTCGTAGCATTCGTCCAGAGCTGGCTTCATCTCTGACTCCCTCCCTTGCTGTATCCGTCTCCAGCTCGGCCTCTCCTTCCTGGGTCTCACTCCCTTCCTGCACAGTCTCCAGCTCCAGTTCTGGAGGTTCAGGGCCCATTAGGGCCCTCTGCTGGATGAGAGGTGTGAGCGGTGCTTCAAAACTGACGCAGCTATCCGTCTCATCTGTGAGTGACAAGACATCTAGAGAATCCAGACTGCTGTAGCAAGTCCCACCTCGCAGAAGTTCTGACTCAACAATACGCTCAAAGGTTGAGCTGAAACCATCCTGGCTTTCTTTTGTCCTGTCGTACTCTTCTTCTTCTTCATCCTCCTCCTCAATGTCTGTGGTTTTTGCAACCTGCTCAACAATGCATTCAAATGTTGAGCTAAAACTGTCCTGATTCTGTTTCTCCCTCTGTTCTCCTCCTTCTTTTTTCTCCTTTTCATTTTCAACCTCAGCATCTGCTTCTTCTACAGAGAGCTCAAATGTGGAGCTGAAGGCATCTAGATTTTCTGCTGCTGAAAGTTTCACCACAACTCCCTCCTCATCCTCCGGCTCTTCGCTGTCATCTTCAGTCCCGTTCTCCAACCTACAGTGATACAGGTAACAGAAAATGCATCTGTGAACCTCAGTCAACAATCAGCTATACACACAACACAGGTAGACATAATACACCTGGCTAGACTTCTAGCTGTAGGCACAAATATGGGTGTACTCACACTAAGCACAGTTGCCTTGTGTTATTGTCCCCACTGCCCAGCACTCCTGCACTCACACTTGCACTTAAGTGAAACAACATTTTGTCAAAAATATGGTAATCCATACCAGAAATGTGACCTCTGCATTTAACCCATCACTAGTGAGGAGTGAGAATACACTGCAAGTCATGATCACACACACACTCAGAGAAATCTACTGATTACAAGCTTGACTCACTAACCAGTAGGCCACAACTGCCCCCATAATAGTGTTATTAGTGTTGTTAACTTCCTGACCTTAAAGAGCACAGGAACTTGCTGAAGTCTTCCGCTGGGGTCCGGGGCGTTAGAATTTGCATGTTTTCTGCTTCACAGACACTCTCATTGCCATTTTCAGTTCGAGATTCAGGGCAGCTGCCATCCACCTTTCTGTTACTACCATCCTTATCTGAATGTATCATATCTTCCTCCATTTTATTGGATTGTGTATCTGTTACACTCTTTCCACAAGTCTCAGATGCCAGTTTAACATCTGCCTTTCCACACTCATCACTGTCCACATCTGTTCCACTCTCCTCTGTACCATTGCAGGGCTCCAAGTTTTCACCGGTGGGGCTATCTGTTTTTTCTTCGCCTAGCTCAGACTTTCCATCCTGGGCTTGAAAAAGCTCAGGTGCTGGGGATGCATCTGGAGGTGGGGTCTCTGTGTGGAGGGGGTCATGCTGCCCCTCCTGACTCATGGTGGCCTCCTCAACAGTGTCCTGTCAGCTTGGAGTTACAAGGTCAGGAACAAAGGATAAGACGAAAGTTCACACCTATTAAGAAAAAGGATAAAATGAGCAAGAAAAAAGCCAGACAGAGGTAAATCTTAAATAATATACAATACAGTTGTTTCACAGTGTTTACACTTTTTAGGGGCTCATAAATCAATCTATGAATGATTTGTCTTTGCATATTTAGCTGTGATTGAAGGAAATATTTTAACTGGCCAGTGTATAATAGCACAGCCCACTGAACATTATAGGGGATATTAAGTATTCTAAAGACTACACCTGTCAGGTGTCAGAATCTCAAAAGTTTAAACACCCATTCAGACTCCATTACCAGCTGTCATCTCTGTGTTTTATCAGCCCTGCGGAAGTGCAGCCTACTGAGACTGCGTTATCTTTGACTAAGCAAACCTCATGCACGGCTGATGTTGTACATACTAGCGGTGCACTTACACAAAAATTGCAGTCTCACTGCCAAACAAAGTTTCACAAACAAAGTTTCATCTGCTCAGAGTGAATTTAAGAGTCAGTCTGACACTGAGTGTAAATTCTGTTCTGATTTATAAAATCTGTTCTGAAGAAAATTTCCAAACACAATGGACAGGACAGGCTTATACGTAAGTGAGTGGTACATTAAACATGCAGCCGTTTTCCTGACCCATTTTACTTCCATTCAATGGCAAATAAAGTGTAAAACAAAAATGCAGCGCAGTACTATGTTTTAATTATCTGCAATTGATTGGATAGTAAAAGTGTGGGTGTTCCTTACCAATAAGGAGATGCTAGTTTGTAGTTGTGGAGAAGAACTGTCCCACTGCAGGGACAGGTTGTGCTGTTATATATAAATGTGTGTTAAGAAAGTGAATTTTTATTTTAAAGAGTTTTAATTTCACATTGACAAAGATTTAGAGAGACAAATCTGGTTTTGAATCAGAGTGGCACATCAGGCCATTTCACAATTATATACCAGATTAATCCAGAATAAAGGAAGAGAGAGAGAAACATAGGCGGGAATGTACATAGCCCACACCATTTTAAAAATCCATTTATTTGGCAGAAGGAAAGTCAAACATTCTTCTCTGAGATGTAAAGCTTAGATCAGCACTGAATTTCTTTTGTAGTACTGACTGCTGTTTAAGGCTTTCTAATGCTTAACATCTGATGTAATGAAACCACAGTAAAACTCTATTCCATTAAATTAAAGGTTCACAGCACAAAATGCCATTATATTAGGCAACCAATCGAATCTCACATTGCCTATGCTTAACCTACCAGTTAAATGCACATGTGCACATTTCTCTCTTATGTATATTTTTATAACCTTTACCCTTTGCTATCATTTTACAAAGTGCCCTGAAACAAGAACATTTTAAAAACACTATTTAAGACACTTTAAGTGAAAGTTACCTTTGACCTGGCTCCACTTTTAAGATGAGTTACCAACCATAACTTCCTGAGTTAAGTTCTCAACGGCCATCCCAGCTGTGTGTAATCATGTCACATGGAAAGCAAATAAGATTCACACACAAGTCCATCACACACTGAGAAACATACGCATGGGTGCAGCTGCGGTAAGTACCCTGCTGTCATACAGACAACCCTAGACAGCCTCTGTGCTCTGTAACTGCCAAATATCCATAATTCCTACAGTACCACATGCCCACTGAGCAACATGACAAATAACTGCTACAAACAGACTGAGGGTGTAACAGTGACTGAAGCATGAAGCCTGTCTATGTCTGTGTGGGTGTATTAAAGGGCTTTATTAAAGGGCTATCTGGAATACTTGACTCTGATTGGTCAATCATGACATGCACCAGTCAGATATCTCTATAACTATGCTGTTAAACAGAAAAACAATAACATGATAAAACAATTAATACAACAAAACAAAAAAAGGCCAGCAGAAAATCTGAGCAAAATCACCCTTTAGGGGTGTCGTCATTTGTTAAAACACTTAAAAATATATAGTAAAAAAAGTTTACTATATGTTTTCAGTTCAGTTTCAGGTTATAGTGTGGGTTAGGTTGTATTGTTTATAATTAGCTGTGTATAAAAACATAAGAAATCTATGGAATGTACCCAATAAAGCAAAGTAAATGTGTGTGTGTCACCTAGTGAGATCCAGTATTGTCAGCAGAACAGTGTGTTCCTCTGAGCGATAAATTCTGTTTAATTTCACTGGACCTGTCAGTAACCTTTGCTCACTCTGTACCCACATACCCACACACACTGATACATACACTGATGTGCATTTAACACACACTGTCACTGATTAAGAATTAGCTATTCATCAAACCAACACATATTCCACCACTCAATCACTGCCATTCAAACAAAACTTCAGCAAACAAAAGTCCAGAGAGATCTGCCTTTTGGCTGTGCTGTGATTTTCACACATTTGTATGTTGTTGTTTCTGTAAGCACTTCCCACAGTTTTGGATTAATCTCAAAATTGCTTTGATTGGATTAAAATATATTTTAATTGCAGAGGTGGGCCACACAGCAGGAGACTGGCAAGATGTACAAAGAGGCAAAAATCAGAGAATTGCACTGAAGTACAAATGTGCAATTGTTAGAAAGATCATTTCACCTGACCTAGCTTTATTTGATATAAAAAGGCTTTAAATGAATTATTGCACTAAACACAGGACACTGCTGGATTTGCTTTGAATGTCTTGCCAAGAACTCAGTGGGAGCATAAAGTCCACCAGTCACGCAGGAAGACATCCACTCTTACCTTTAAACTGATTGATTGAAAAGTTTATTAATGTGAGTCAGCAAAAGACAATACTGTTGTAAATGCAGGTTAAAAGGGTCCAGTTAATCTGGTGCAATCTGCAGGCTGGACGTCTTTCTGACCCACTAAGCCTTTCAGACGCAACATGAACGACTTCAAGCACTCTCTCTCTCTCACACACACACACACACTCTCTCTCTCACATACACACACACGCACACACACAAGAATGGCCATTGCATATGATTAACATGCGGTATTTGAACTCTCTCGGGATCACTGTCAACTACCTTACCGTATACCGCTGGCTGCGTAATGCCGTCTTTCCATGCTTAATGGGACATGAAAATAGAGACTTTAGGTGATGGTGTAAGTGTGGACTAAGCTATAATAGAATTTTTTTTTATCCTTTCTGACACGTCAGTGATTCTGTTAAGGGGACCACCACAACTCAACGACTATGAACAACTGAGCCGTGCGTAAATGTGACTTAAATCACCCCGTTCTGTCAATTACGCTGATGTCAAATGTCTCATTGCATCTATCCTGTCACTGTGTTACGCAGTGGCACTATGTAACATCTTAACTTAAACTATCTCGGCATATAAATGTAATTAAACACACCCCCTCTAAGCACCTTCAGGATGGAAAAGACGCATGCACAACACATATACACATGCCACTGAACAGGTAGAAAACTGGTGATAATTTTGTGCGTCTTGTGTCTCGTCTGGCGCATGCATGTCTGGTCGTCTGACGCCTCTATTTCCACTGAATGAATGGAAATCTGGGGATGTACATGAAAGTTGGCCTAACAATAGATCAGGAAGCTTTGCAAATGTAATGCATTGCGACATCGCAGCCCATTACTGCATTCCCAATGCAAAAATTGTACACAAAAGATGCATCATCATTCTTGCATAAGGCTGATATTGTACATAGAGGGTATTTTTGTGCACCTGTTTAACGCATCACTGTTTGAGCTTTTCCTTTTAACACTTTTAAGCTCCGTGTGTATATCTCTTATAAAGCGGTTGCTTGTTTTAAGACATCGTGGAGTAATATACACGCACAGAGGCTGAAAAGCAGCCATATTATCCCCAGCCTCCCGGTGCAGTAACCATGACAACAGGATGGTTGGGAGACACTGCGCTCTCTCAAAACGCATCGGCTGGTGCTTTCTTCCTTCCGAAATAGACCATAGAAGCTTTTCAAGAGTGTCTCGTCCTCCATATAAAACATAAGGACTCTCTCTCTTGCTCGCTTTCCCTCTCAAAGAGACCCAGACCACACATATTACCTGAGAACACATTGCATTTTCCTGTCGAAACCTTCAATACTGAAAAAACTGCCGGTACAGCAAACTTAACACATACTGGCATACGTACATTAATCAACAAGGGCACTGAGCGGAGCGTAAGACAAAAAATCCGTTACTATCCCATGATTTGAAAAAATGATGCATGCATTAACGTAATCCCTAATGAAGAGATATACAATAAAAATAAAGAACTTACCATTAAAATGCTATTTAGAACTGTTCTGCAAATAAAGTGTTTTTACAGCTTACGGGACTTTCTCCCGTGTTATCCAAACAAATCTGTTTTTATCTTATTAAAAGGGAGAGCGCCGTAATATCTTATCAGAACCGAGTCTGACACCTTCCGTTTCTTCTCTCCACCGCGTGGACAGCGCTCATCGACAGACCGGCTGGGCGTAAGTGCTCGGTGTATGTGTGTAAGTGCGCGAGCTGCGGCGGCTGTCTTGTGCTGCCCCGACGCGTTGGACGAGCGGCAGTTTAAAGCGGCGCGGTGCAATCTGTGGAGATCCTGTTGCTCACAGTCTTTCATTATAAAGCACAATTATAAAGCACAATTCATGCGCGCTGAGGGGCTTGAAAAGATTATTCATGCTTGTTCATCGTGATTTGCTATTCAAGCCAATCATTAAAAGCCAAGAAAAGAAAACAGCTAGGCGAGACCAAAAAAGCTAGTACAAAATTATGACTTAAGTGTTAAATGTTTTTGGGGAAATAATTTAAGACAGAAGCATTTGTGTAACGTGACCTTTGACTCAAAGCCTCATATTTTCTAGTCTAACCTTTAGAAGACATACCACAAGACTGTTCTGTCCACCTGCACAGAAAATCTAGTAAACACTATTGTGTCAATCAGAAAACTCTTCTCTTAAAAATGTGCGGTTCTTGGCCAGTTGCAAAAAGCACCATGTTTTGCATGTAGTACTTAAGTTCTGATACATTTGCATATAATGTAGGTTTTGCACTTCAGAAAACTGTTATGAACATTTTCAAAGCCATGTTTTTCAGCTGTTTTTTGTTGGGGTTTTACTGTTACTATAAGTAGCTGTGTATTGTGTTTGTATGTAAGGCTATATTTTGTACCAGATCATAAAAATGAGGGGGTAAATCACCTGCACTGTCAACCTGATGTTCATCAAGGAGAAAGTGAACAATAAACCATTCACCTATGCAAATGATGCTTTATGGACTTTTGGTTGGCACTGCCAGTGTAGTTTCCCATATGAGAGGAAAATAATTTTGGAAATACAGGAAATGCAGCAGTAGATCCCATCAGCAGACCCCCAGACACTGTCAATCTTAATCACTTATTCATTAGACCTCCACCCTCATCCATCCCATGGGATGTAGTGGAGGTAGGTTGGGGGTGGGTGGTAGACAGCAGGAGAAATCCTGATGGAGTGTCCATGTTGGAATCATTGCAGCGAAGGGTGGGGAGAGGGGTGGACACAAAGAATGAGATTTCACAACTGCAGCAAAGAGAACTGATATTTCTGAAATGTAACACAAGAGTTAAGCACCTTATTTTGTACCACAAAAGAAAAACAAAGTGCAGTAAATGCTAACTTGTGCTTCAAACCAGTGTGTTTATAATCACATCAATACATTAAAATAATGTGTTAAGAAATAGCAGTTTGCAACATCAAACAACATAGCAGACTGTTTTGTACAGCTAAAAATAACTGAATAAAAAATTTCAAAATTAGTTAAAAAGTGATTCGCTTACATTAAAAAATAAGTAAATACAGATTAAATTTATGGTGCCAATGTGGTCTAATTTTTTTGTCCTTTAAGGAGTTTGACAGCCATGGTCACTATAAATTGGTCTTGTAGAGAAAAGAGTTCAACAAGTGAACAATCTTTAAAAATATCTCTTTGCATACTACAGAAAAATGACACAATGTTTATTTGTAACCACTCAAGAGTAAATAAGAATTACATTTTCATTTTAAGGTAAACTATTTGTGTAACAAAAATTGGAGGGATTGATGTGGGGAATCTGTGATGGACATATAATGGATGGAGAAAGTGATAGAAAAAAATGAATGATGTATGGAGCAGAAAAATAGAGTGTGTCAGAAACGAGAGATGTACGGAGGGAAGGGTGAAGGGTAGCAAGCTGAGACAGGAAGAGCCATGGGACAGTATGGACAGAATCTGATTGGTCATTTGTGAGTCTTCAGTCCAGGGATAAGAATGAAAGAGACACAGCCAGTATCCCAGAGGCCTCTCCTGAACCCTGCTCTTCTGCTCTCAATAGGCTGTTTTTCCACTACACAAAATACCCTGTCTGGAGTCCAGTAGGATTGGTCAAACAGAAACACGCATGGAGAGAAGCCTGTGAGGTTATAGTGTGTATGTAAAGACACTTGGGTCTCCTGGCAAGCTGATTAGACTAGCATAAAGAATGTTAGGAAGAATGTTCTGTTGTTTTCCATATATCAGGTTCAGTGACAAGGAGCTTTTAGGCAGTATATGGGAGTGTCTGACCAGACCATAATGCCTGCAGAAGGTGTTTGGCTACACATTTTCTAACACAACATCTCCAGTTAACCAATTATAAATCAGCAATCTGAAGATGCAAGGGTGATATGGGTGTTCCTGTGCTGTTTGTTAGGGCTTTGCTAATCATTGCTTTCTTACCCAAATGAAACAGCCCATCTTTAGATTTCTCCTTATGATAAATTATTATTTTTAAAATTTAAAAATTAAGTAAGAGCTTTAATTAAGTGAAACCTGCTTTGTGTCTTTATGTATACTAGAGGTATTTAAGGATGAATGTTTCCTTAACACTTTTCTGTTTTGTTCATGAAATTAAACATTTGATGGGTTTAAACACCTCCTTGGTCTGCTGCAAATTACTTCCTTGACAACCAATGACAGACATGTCACATTTAAATGTCAAAGTGTTAGGCTATAATAGAGCTAACAGACCAAACAGGGCCTGACCACTTATTTCAACAACAATGCAGCCATCTTCATACATCCATTAGACAAACAAAATACCATTTGATCACTCTTTGTTTTTCTTTGTTTAAACCATTTTCTTGTGCACAAGTGTATGTTCAGACTTTACCAGTGCCTCTCCACACCAGTGCATATCACCCAGACTGCTGACAGTGCTAGAAGAAGAGAACAGATTGATCTACTGTACCATCATGCCTTGTGTCTGTGTCCACATTCCTACTGCAAACAGAATTTGAGCTTCAGTCATGCTTTCACATGCAACACCTGTGTATGTGTGTGGGGGGGACTCAAGATATAGAAGCGCATTCTGACATTTATACATTATAGATGCATTCTGCCATACTGTTACAAAATGCATTTTTTAAGATCTCAGACTGCCATCCTGCTACAAAACACATTTCATAAAGATGTCAGACTATACCTGTCATGTGGAACATTGACAGGAAAAACAAAAGCCCTTCTGGGGAGCAGGAATTTAAAGATAACGCTTGTGTGAGTCCCAGTGGCAACCAGGAGGAGGGACACTATTACAGCTGTCCAATAATTAAACAGTCAGCATGAGTTACCGTCAAGAGAGACAAGAAACAGATATGACATGCAGATTTATATATTTAATTAGGCCACAGTCCTGATGAGAGTGTTGAGGCCCTCTTTAAACTTATTAACACACCCATTATCACAAACACAGAGATGCTCAGACTGATTGAAAATGTATTGAACATGCATGATGCATGATTTGTCCTTGGATCAACATGAGCCATTACAGAAGGAACTGATACACAACAGAGGCCATATCAAAAAGAAACATGAACTGTGGTTCCAGTGAAACTCCAAACTAATACAAACATGCATAGAAAGAGAAAGCAAGAGAGATTAACTGGATGACCTTGCCAGCTGGTGTTTGACAGAGCTACTCACACACACACACACACACACGTCCTTTCTAGAGGGAACGGGCTGTCAGTTTGGCACAATGATGTAGTGGAGGATGGGTGTATAGGGTGTACAATTTATATCAAGCCCTAAAATTCCCCTCCATCACACTCCAATTCAAACAGTCTACATGCTCACCACAATCCCACAGGCTGAGATGTTTCACCATCCACCAGTGGCTTGGCATGGACCATCACAAGCAATGACGGATCTTGACCTCCATGCAGCCAAATAGCTGCAGACTCATTGTACAGCATCAAAAAATCTGCTGTTTCTTATGCCCTCCTAGTTTTTATCCAGACAACCATAGAACAATGAAGGCACAAATTAAAAATGTCGTACAATAATATTTAGTTTTTATGTAGTACCTTAAAAAAGGAAAACTGTGAAATGTTTTATGTTATAACAAAATACTTCATTTCCATTTATTTAATTGTCACAATATTTCTGTCATATCACTTTTTTCAGTTTGCAATTAAATTTTTTTCTTTTGCCAATGTTGTACAGTGTCATTTTGCAAAAGAGTAAAATAGTATATTTACACACAGTAATTCATCATTAAAACAGACCCTTTATTGCTTTATTTATTCAGGCCCATTTCCCTTCAGTGTGTAACACCTGGACAGCAGAGGGAGCCCAAGCCCTGTGACTGTCTGTCTGCTCCCTCTGCTTCCTCTTTGGTGACTTCCTGTTTGCTGGCTATATAACAGCATGCCAGCAAACAGGAAGTTGCGAAGTATTGTTTTGCCCTTTCCTGTGTTCCCTAGTATTCCCTGGTATTCCCTGGTATTCCCTGGTATTCTTGGTGTTCTTTGTGTTCTCTGTGTTCTCTGTGTTTGGATTACCTGGTTTTGGATTTTGCTCTGCTTTCTGGTTTTTGGATGTTTGCTGCCTGCCTCGACCCCTGCTTTGTGTTTTGGACTGTGAGTTTGGATTTGCCTGTAGTGTACCTGATTGCCTGTGTTTTTGACTCTGCCTGTTGACCATGCCTCAGAATAAATACAAAGGAACCCAGTACATGGATCCGCCTCCCATTTCCCTTCGCACCCCACACATAACACAGTGGCCCTTCAGCAGTCCAATTATCAGCCCTGCAAGAAGAAAGCAGAGAGGAAGTTTAACTGGAAGTGAATCACTACAGCAACACCGATTTAACACAAATACAATGATCTACATAATTTAGCTACATTGTTCTGGGCACATGTTATAATTTTAACACTTTTGTTAATGTCTTATCCAGTAAGAAATCAAGAGATGAAGCCTGAGGGTCTAGCTTTGCCAAGTTTATTTACAAATGATGGGGTCCAATCATCTCAGGTGTAATGAAACTCTGTCAAGATCAATGCAGAAGAAATGAGAAGAGAGAATTTTTGTGTTTGTATCATAAATCTTTATAGCAGTGAACCCAGGTCACATCTGCTCTTAAAAAAATGTTTGCTGTTAATATGTGTAAGTGTTAAACAAAAACTAAATATCTGAAGACTCTGGTTCTGAAGGATTTATTAATGTTTAGTTTTAGTTTAAATGCTAGCTTTGTCTAGCTAAGTAAAGGTTGTTCTTGATCGTTTACCAGTTAATGTTTCTTGGCTATATGCACCACAAGGGGGCGCAGTTTATTTGTATATTACACAGCATTAAGGCTAACTATTACTACCATTTTGTTCAATATTTCTCAAACTATAAATGGATACGCTGTGCATTATATTGCTACTACCTATTATTTTAAATTTTTAAGTTGCATTTGTAATCTAGTAATTTAGCATTTACAATCTTTGGTAAAGAAAAACAGAAGAGACTAGCAGAAACAAAGACAGGCAGAGAGTTTCAGATTCAATAATAAAGTCCCAGAATACACCATGGCACTTTGTTCTGGACACGTTTGTTGAGCAGTTGGTCCCAGATGCTATCAGTGTTAAAATACACAACATTTAACATGCTGATATGTGCTTTCTCACTGTCTCTTACATGAATACACACATGCACAGAAACACAAACATATTTATATGTTTCCACTGACATAATCTCCACTGATAACAGATTTGACCAAGAAAGTGTCTGTTCCACCTAATAGCATGTTTATTGTTGTTGTTTTTTTTGTTGCAGTCAACTCAATCTCAGCCTGAGTGTAAGACAGAGCGTAAAAATTAAAGCCCTGAACTTTCCCTGTGGTTGGAAAATAAGTTAGACAGTCGCTGAACCTGTGTACATGAAACTGAAAAAATGTGGGCCACAGTGCCATCAGCAGCAGACAAACACTCTTTACTTTAATAGGCTTAGAACAGTATGTTCAGGATAACTGTCATTCTGTCATACTGGCATTCCTGTCACCCAACTGCCAAAGTTTCACTGCATTATCACTCACTGCATCATGATCCAAACTCTCTTTGAATTGTTGTTGTAGAGATACAGTCTGTAACTGCTGAGACAACATAAATCTGCAGACTGCAAACACATGGCTGAAGACACCTTTCAATTATACACTGGATTTTGTTGTTTAAAGTCAAAATATCAACCTTACAACAATCCCCCCAACCCCCCCCCCCCAATCTCATTTCTGTATTAGGGCTACTGTGATCTTTGTTAGGTTATTATTACTGTAATAATCATATTTTAGTGTTAAACTGTAAACAAAGCTTAAGTTTACAACAAATCAATGCCCTGTTGTTTTAAAAGTCAAATACGATGTTTAATGACTGCAGTGTGAGTTTTTGTAAACTGTGTGAACCCTAAATATGCAGTGTGTTATAAACATATACAACAATATGCCATTAAAACTCTCATGGACTCTCATGGTGTTTTAAAATGAGGGACATGAGTCACATGACCACAGCACATGAGTCACACAAGAGTAAACAGGTCAGTGTTTAGTACAATGTACACATAAATAGACACACACTTTCTGTTTGCCAGTTAATGTCTATTAGCATAAATACACCCTTGATTCATGAGAATGTAATTACTGATGGAATTTTTAGGGGAAAGCCTTGAGAGTGGGAAAACCATGTGACTCCTAATTCACTTTGAAAGGACTTCAAAGGCTGGATCTAGATTTACATTTATACTGTTTGAGAAAATTACAGTGTTTACCTTAAACACTGACTTACTATATATAGCAGCCTTTATTTAAAAGCAGAAGTGTGTGTCTGAGAGAAACATTAGGTAAAGTTAAATACTTACTAACTTTAGCTAAATATATTAAACATCAGTGCAAAGTTTCACTACTTAAAACTTGTTTTTAAACAAGTTTAATTTCCTTGTTTAATTTACCTCAGGCAGGACGGGAAATCACCTGTTATCAGGCGAGGCTTCATTATATTTTCCATAGACACAATAGTCACCTTTACTCAACATTTATCATGATTCAATCTGTTTGCTCATAAGGTTAATAAGTAAATTGTACAACCTCAACCTCATTTCTGTTTCCTTCCTTTTAATTTCTTGTTTAGTTCCTCTGTCCAACTATAACAATAAACCACACTCCCCTTAACCATGTTTTGCTTACACATGCGTGCACGCACACACACACACACACACACACACACACACACACACACACACACACACTTTTAACACAACCCCTGTCTGTTTCACAGGTCTATTCAGAGAGTTCTATAGAGATGAGGGTCAGTGAAGTTTTTGAAATGTGTGACTATTTGCCTCTGCCTCATTAATTGCCCCTATTGTCTAATTCAAATGTAGTAGCCTTTGTTATGCTAATAGGCCACATTTAAGTGTGTGTGTGTGTGGAGGCGAGGGACGGAGGGAGGGAGGGGGAAGGGAGTTCGGGTAAGGAAGTCTGAGAGAAGGAGAGAGAGAAAGAATGCTATGATGTCACACCAGTGCACTCTAACACAAAAGCAGTCTACAGAAAGACACACATGCTGTTTCTGCTAGCGCAACTCCACAACACCCGGCTCTCAGTGTGAGTACTAGTTTACTTTTCTTTCTCTCTTCTCAACACACTTCGTCAGTCTCTTTGTCCTCATGTTTAAAGCTTATTCAGTCTCTTTATCTTTCTATCATAGTTCTCTGTATCCACTCATTAACTCTCCTGTATTGAGAAACAAATGAGATTATTTTGGTAGAGATACAGAATTCCTGATCTTTCTAATAGCTGTTTTCTCTTCAGCTTTGTTTCTGTCTGTTGCTCCTTTGCCAGGCTTCATTATCTTTGGTTTTCTTTGTTGGCTGTCTTTGTGTACATGTTTTGCTTTGTCTATTGTCCATTATTAACGTATCTTAATTCTGGCATAGTGACAAAATTCAAATCATAATATGTTTTAAATGCCTTAAAATGATTTTCAAAAGTTTTGTTATTAATTTCCAAATTTTAGGAAAACTCACATGGGACATTGTCTTAACTTTATCAAGTTCTCAGTTATGTTTACATACAAACATTTAGATATACAATTTTCTCAGACGTTTTTCTTAAAGTTCTCTTTTAGGTGAAACAAAATAAACACCACTGAGACAAATGTTTACAGTAGAAAAATATAGTTATATACTCAAATATTCAGGAGATTGAAGTAAAAACCTGTATTTTCTTTCCATTTAATCTCACTGTTGTCTAAATGAACTAGTTGAGATTAATACTGTGCTGTATTTTTATTATTTTATTGTTGTGTATATTTATGTACTTTTTAATTTGTGTTGAAAAACACCTGACATGTAGATTGATTACTTTTGAATAAAGAATGCATTTTTGCTTATGGATATACCAAAACAGTAGATTATTTTTCAAAAGAAACCAAGATGGTAAGAGAAATAGAAATATGACAAAAGAGGCAGATGTGTGTGCGTGTGTGTGTTAAAGACTAAAATACTGTAATAATGTGTCTGAAAGAGAATTCTATGCGAGATAGGGCAATTGCCTGAGGGACTAAATAAACTCAGTGAGGGACAGAAGAGACATTCTCATTTAGTTCAGTCTACAGAAGCTGCACTGCAAATCACACATAGACTCCACACACACTGAGCTCTGCTATAAAACAGACTTATATTGTCAACACAGAGTACTAATGACGGGCCGAGAGTCATATGAACAGCAGCTTGAGTCAGAGACCTCCTAAAAGCAAAGAGCCCAGCTGCTTCGACCTCTAGAGTTTCACAAACTGTGCTCAAATTTTGAAAGACAACAAATGTGCAAGAAAAGTTTCTCCATCTTCATTGGATTACTCTTTTATATCTCTAGAGACTTGATGGAGTTCTCCTTTAAGGTCACCCAACTAGGACTATTCTGAATGTTTCTCCTAAAACAGATTCTGAGAATATAAATAGGAAAAAAATGAGACATTTATGGAGAGTACAGACAGCTCAGCTTGGAACACACACATGATGTTTCTTGAGTCTTTATCTCAATATAAAAATCTGGGAAGCAGGAAACTTCCCATTTCCAATTTCCTCCATATTTAATCTCATTGCTGTCCAAAAAACAAAAGAGATTTCTTCCTTCTGATCAGTATGAAACTAAACATATTCATATTCATACTGCATAACAACAACTGTCTTATTAGGTGTGATTTATTTTTTCCTTGAAAAAACTGAGACAAAGTTCCTCAGCAAGTTCTCTGTTATAAACGTCCAGCTCCTATCCTCAGAAAATCAAAGGGGGAAAGGGGGATTTCCTATCCTCAGGAAATCAAAGCTTTAGTTGTTTTTGTTGATTAAAGGATAGATATAAGGTAGTCACGTATAATGATTGGCTAAAGAAATGGCTGCAGTGAATTTTTCCTCTCATATCTCTCTTTGTTTCAGGCTGGAATCATACATTCAGAGTGTGGGACAAGATCAAACATCTCAGCAGTAGGATATAAAATGCCAAATTCTGTAAGATAGAGGCAGCTTTTGTTTCAGGAAGGCCGATAAAGAGCGGGACTCCTACTAACACAAAGATTTTCCACAAACGTCTACACACAAACACACAATCAACATGCTGCAGCAAATCCTAGTAGACATGTACATTGATCCAGATGTACTGGAGGCCCTGAATGAGGAGCAGAAGAAGATCTTATTCTTCAAAATGAGAGAAGAACAAGTCAGACGCTGGAAAGAGAGAGAAGAGAAAGAGGGAAAAGAAGGGATTACAAAGGACAAGCTACGACAAAAGAAAGGTATAAATTCACTTCCCTAAAAATACCATCACATCTATCAATTTGCGGGCACAACTGTCAGTCAAAACAATAATTATTTACAGAACAGTCAAGACTGCTTTTGTGTGTCTGAAAGTGTAACATGTGACTTAGGGTGAGCTGTTTGTTTACAGTTGTGCATGCTTTCTGTTTGAGATATAATAATTGAGCTGTAGAACATTAAGAACCTGTTCTGGAATATACTGTGTCTAAGATAGGAACAGAACTGCTGTTTCCATGAGAGTATTTCATTCTAACCTCTGCTGTTTGACTTATCAATGGATTATGCGGTCAGCCTTTTGACCACAGATTTTAGTTAGAAGTGGATAAGGCAATTTTCCAAACAGATGGCAAGACATAAGGAACTAGATGTTTTTAACATAGGCCGAAACTCCCTCAGTTACGTAAAGGGACATTCATGTTCCATGTTCATGTTTGACATGGAAAAAATTTTGAATTCAACATATGTGCATACTTTTGAGGTCAAAGGAAATGAACAGTTTTTTGAGTGGGAGTTTTTTTGAGAGCCTTTGAGTGGGAAAGACCCACGTAACATGACTTCAAACATCTTACAGCTGCAGGACTGAAACTGTAGCCACATACCAGCTATTCAATACTGACCCAACGGCATTACACCATATTCAGAGGCAAATTACTGAGACAGATTACAGTATATCAGCCCACAGCATCAGCGTTGGCATGTTGACGGATCTTGTTTTGGTTTGACACCATCACACTCTATGATGCTATAAAACAACAGAGGCCCAGCTGCCATAAAATCCTATAAACATTTCAGGCTTTTCAAACATTTTATTTCCTGAGGATGTGCTTTAGCCTTAGGAATGTTCCTGAAATGTTCTAACAATCCAAAGCATAACAAAATAGAGCAACCTGATGAAGAGAAAAACAACATAATACTGTGTTATGAGACTTTGTGTAAAAGTACAAAATACTGATAAATATACATGAAATTTTTCAAAATATTACATTGTAACATCTATGAGAACTTAAACTTCCCAGGCAGGAAAAACCCTTAGTTTAAGGGGAACTAATGGAATCAAACCAAACAGCATTTCATGTTTCACTGGAGCTTTTGCTCATGGAATGTAATGTTTTCTTACACCTTTAATAGCGCTGGTTTTCTCTACCGTTCATACACTGTCAACTTCTGTTTCTCGTCAAAAATAATTAAGTCACATGAGAGGGAAATGTCTCTGGGCTTTTGTAATGTTGAAAATGTTTAACTTCTGGACAAACTGGGTTTAAAGGAGACACACTGTACTCCTATTCTCATTCATTTACTGTAGCGTGACATGAACACAATTATTTCTCATTTCAATCAGATCTCATTTTTTCCCTCTGTGGATATATAACCTTTACAGGCCAGAGTTTACAGCCCAGATCTATTACAACAGAGCTATTCTCTCTCTTTTATCTCTCTCTCTTGTATCTTTTGCCTCAGAATGTTAATTTATGTAGTCAGTTTGAGCTATCTATACTCAGGTGATACTATGTATCAACTCTACATCACTGTTTGGACTCTGAGAAGTCAACATAACTGAAATGAATCTATATAAATCTACTAATGAAAATTCTGCTGGCAATTCAAAAACAAAGACATACAAAACTAGAAAAGATCACTGAGCCTGTATCTGTTACACTTATGATGTCGACTAGAAAATTACAGATGAGATCATAATATCTTCTTTGTTTCTCCAAGCAGCAGTAAGACTTGGGCCTTTTGCTTATAGGGATCTGTAATGAAAATGAGCAACAGGATATGATGTCATGAGCTGGGTTTTTTGTTGTAGGTTATTAATTAAAGCTGGCAAAAGTTTAGCAAAATGTTTTAGTGCATGTTTGGTTGCTTTGAAATGGTCAACCATCTTTTTGTTGTGCAACGTCATAAAATGTATATATGAAGTGAGAGACATGGATTCCTTTTCTATCCTGCATACCTGTAAGGGATTGTAGAAAGAATATAATAACAATTCATACATAGTAAATTGTTTCTCCTAAAAAAGTTTGTATAACTTTCAGAAAAGCACAAACCAACATTTTACAAAATGCCAAAGACTACAAAAACAGTGTAAACATTTCTCAACAAATTCCTCCAGGAACGAAATATTTGGGCTACTCTATATACATTGCTGTACTGTATTCGGGGGGCAGTTGTGGTAATCAGTAGGATGCTGGTTCGATTCCAGCACCGGCAGATAGCAACTGAAGTGCCCTTGAGCAAGGCACCTAACCCCTGATTGCTCCCCGGGCGCTGCAGGGATAGCTGCCCACTGCTCCGGGTGTGTGTGTGTGTGTTCACGACTTGCAGTGTATGTTCACTCCTCACATGGATGGGCAGACCAGAAGATCCCTGTCTGGTTGTCTTTGCAGTATAGTAGTTTATTTGTTGCTAATATATTAATTGTTATAGTTTATGACTGTGCTTACCTGATTTATTTTCAGGTCCTTGTAAAAGCGTCAGCTGGTTGCTGGGCAGCGATGGTGACGTGCATGTCTGTGTCATCGGAGAATCAGACGAGCTCAAATTTCCAAAACTCACCCGGTCAGAGCCGAGAAACAAGACAGTGGGCAACCCGAACAATATCAACAGGTGAAAAAATTACACCTCATTCAGTATAAATATACATCACGGGTTACTGTACATTATACTGCTTTAGCACACGTCTACTTAATTACTTAAGTAAATGGGTGACAAAAGTGGTCTCAAAACACAAAATACAACACAAAGAAATAGATGCTTGTGACAACAACTACTGTCCTCACATACAAATATGTGACTGCATACAATTATTTTCTACAACTTCATTCAACTATAAAAACATTTTCGTTTCTTTTTACACAGAGCCAAAACAGAACCTATAAACAACAGCCTGACCAAAGCCAACAGAGCTTTAGAGACCAGAACAGAACCAGGCATCCATCTGCTGCTCAAGGTGTGTGTTTCAATTCCAACCTCAAATCAGCCAGTCAGCACTTTCAATGATGAGACCGATTTACCATAATAACTGTCTTAAAGAAAGTCTAATATGAATTGTGATAGTGTTGGGGAACAAAGGATAGTCATATTACAGTATAAAAAGTAGTAATCAACTGAAACTCCCAGTTAAAACAGAAAACAAATGTGTGTGTAACTATAGTTTGGGGGCAAACCAACTCAACTGAGTGTGCATAAATATGATTTACATATGTGCATCACATACATTTGCATGTATGTTTTTCTGACATTAATAACAAAACAGAATCAATAATAATTAGTGTGTGTGTGGTTGGACTGGGCGGCGTCCCCTGAGCAGATGGTTTAGAGCCTGGTTAGAGAATTAAATGTTATCAGATGGCATGAATGCTGTGGTGCCAAATGGCATACACAGAACACACAAACACACACACTGTCTCCCTCTAAACAACAAACACATGGAAAAAAAACTATTTTCTCTTTTAGCCTCTGAGCTTTGAGTTTGTCACATATGAGTTTATAAATGAGTTTCCTCCAATCTGTCACAGAAACCAGAGGAACTCAGTGATTCTGGCACCGCATCAGATGAACCAAAGCAGAACAAAGGTTCAGATCAGTCTGTTGGTGATACCAAGGGCCAAACTGATGACTCAGACTCAGGCAGCGCTGAGGAAGACACCAGCCTTTCAGCAACACACCTCAGCAACAGAGGCACAACATTAGTAGACACGCTGAATAAACTTAGATTGCACAGAGCAGTGAAAGATCAGCTGTCAGTCACAGACAAAACACGCCCACTGGACACAATGGACAAAGGTAAGCCAATTGAATTAATCACTGATCTGAAATTATGGTGGTTACTATTTGTTTAATGCCATAGTATATTAAAAAAAATTTTTTTTTACAATGTACCGGCATCTAATTTAACATAAAATGTGCCTGGATCTAATATATTGAAAATAAAGAGTTTTATACAATACAAAACAATATATTGATTATGCTTGATGAAAACGAAGTTTTGGGAGAAATTATAGTCCTATGTTTCTGTAATTGGAAATGGACCACAGGCGCCATCTACTGGAATTCAAGCGCCATTTGCACAAATCCTGAGGGCGACCCCTACAGGACAAAATAAACACCACAATACTGGTTGTTTTGTTTAGCAGCCTCGGCTACTCAGTACTTCAATATTTAAAAACAGCTAAGTTGCTGCTTTACATTTGTAACTGAAATGAAATTGTGTTTAGACCCCAAAAACAAATCAAACCACGCACCCTTCTATACAAACTAAACACAAGCGCTTATCGGATTAATCATTTAACATGTGCCTGTGTCCTTTGCGTGTATCTGGAAGATAAAATGTTGGGCATATGTATCATATGCGTATAATATTGAGTACATTTTTTAGGTTGCGTGTGTGTGTGTTTAAGTGCATGTGTGCGCTGTTGCGGGAATTTGTGCTTAGCCAAAGCTGATCCCACGTTTCCATGGCGACAGCATCACGCAGTCAGGGGTCACGGCTGCAGGGAACGGCCAGAAAAACGTCAACAGGAACTGCAGCTCAACTAGTGAGACGGAAAGAGAGAGTCTTTGTCACTGTTTTCGCTAAGAGCTAGGATCATGAGCAAACTAGGTTGCGTCAATTACAATCAAAGTTTCCGTGTAGTTTTTTATCTAGTAGAAGTATCTAGAATTTTGTACTATCAAAGTTTAAAAAAAAAGTCCTGATAAACTTAAATCTAGGCAAAGTTTATGAAAACAAAATGCACTTTAGCGTGCTTGATGTTTAGTATCTGGATCTGTAGAGCTGATTTGGGCCAATGAGATGATGTGGGTGGGGCTTTCTGCAACTGAGCGTAAAAATAAGTGACTGAAAAAATGTCCACTTGTTGTCAGGTTGCCCATGCTTTCATTAAAAAATAAAGAAACAGTTTACCCCCCACCCCCCAAAAAAGATCAATAAATTATTAACCCCCAAGACATCATAGATAAATATGACGAATTCTTTTAGAAAATAACAGAGAAAGAAAATAATTCTTTTTGAAAGCCACACAAGTCAGGGATATATTGAATAATATTCTTTCCAGCCATCTAATGGCACTTAATAGTGCCCTGAATTTTGAATCTCCCAAAGCACATTCATCCATTACAAAAGTAATCCATATGACTCCAGGGGGTTAGTAAATGCCTTTTGAAGCAAAACGATATGTTGGTAAATGAAAACTATTACCATTGCAAAGGTATTTAGTGATTGAAAGGGCCAGTTATCAGTTTAAAGTAGATTTAGTATATTTCTTTAATATCTACTGGTCGTGGTGTCGCTCTAAATTGCTATCATTGTGAAAGCTTGAGAAAGCTTCTCCAAACTGAGATGTTCAGCAGGTCTTCAGGGCACATGATCTGTTGTGCATTTTCATTCATTATAATGGGTCCAGTTTATTTTTCTATTTTGAGCTTGCAGTGTAGTCAGAGTGGTTTAAGTCAGGTAAATGAGGTGGGGTGCACAGTAAAAACCCACAGAAAAACCTGCAGAATAAGTGATGGCAGAGAGTTGGTCTTAGGAAAAGAGTGAAGGGGTGACTTCTGGCTTTTCGCCTCTTCACTCCAAGGAGTGTCTAAAAATAAAATGTTCCCCTGAGTCTCCATAGCATCTGTGTCTGAAGTCAATCACAGTCCCCCGCAAGCAATACCCCATTTCTCTTTATTTCTCTCTATTCACCCACCCCCCACTAACTCATTCACCCCTTCACTGATTCCCTGACCACCTGTCTCACCCCGTTTAACACATTCAAATTGACTCATCGCTCTCATAGCCTTTACCCTCTACCTCACTCTCCTGTTTTTTGTGCTCTTCGTCCTTTCCTCATTTCACTTTTTCTCTTCTTCCTGCTCTCGTTCTCTCGCTTCCTCCTTCTGTGACCTCTAGACCTGTTTTGAGTGGGTGGAGAGAAGGATAGAGAGAAAGAAAGGGAGAGAGGCAGCTGTGGATGTATTATAATCCCTGGAGGGTTTGTGTCAGGGGTCTAACAGATTTTTAAAGTCTGCAATGGTTTACAGAGAGTCAAAGTCTCATAATCACAAAATTCTGCTTGATTATTTCCCGAGTCTTGACCTCTTGTGAGGTCATCATGGCTCTATTCCAACACCTAGTAAGCTGCTTGTGTAGGCAACTTTTTGAGGTATTATGGAAGGGCTGTTCCAAAACACAGAAAGTATTGCTTGTATCGCTAGATAGAGTTAGGTAGGTAGATAGATATGTAGAATATTTATTTTCATGCTTATTAGAGTATCATGTCATTAGCCCCAGTTTGAATGATGCACAGCATTGCTATTTTTGTATAGCGCTCCATATCAGAAGGTAACTGTCTATATCAGCTACAAGGTAGTTTACTAGGTTTTAAAATAGCATGTTCTACGTTTATGTCTAATGATGCCTTTTTCTTTTAACTTTTCTCTCTAGGAAAAGTGAAAGACAAGGATGGCAGTATGACATATGGCAGTCGTGTGGCTCAGCTCAGAAAGACCTTCAATGCCAACGGATCTTCACCCTGTATCAAACCACCAATCCCCACCAAGCCTCTTCACTTACTGACCTCCTCCTCTGTTGGATAAACACAACACTAGCTCCCCCTGCACACCTATAATACTGAAACGTGAACATGTGACCATACAGCAGCATAATGGACCAAAACACAAGGAATTATTTGAGTGTATAAACAGATGCAGGTGGGGACTAAGCTGGAGATTGAGTAAAGAAATCAAACACTCTTTATGACCCAGCTTACATGACACTCAACTGTTCATCTTCACCCTATGTTTACAGAGGGACACACTCTCTTAAGAACTAAGATTTGTTCTTTTGTCCTTGCCATTGTTTGTGGTGGTTTTATTTGAACTGTGTTTTCCTTTGGGAAATGCCAAAGGTATTGTCTACTGTTTTCAAAGTTATTGGCTTAACTTTTTTTGTTGTAAATAACAGTGTCATATTGTATACAATAAAATGTATGTACTATACGCTAATGTCAGCCTGGGTCATCAATATGGGAACAACTGAAAAAGATGATGTGGGTCCTAATCAGTCCTCTAATGATGTGGGAAAACGTTTTATTTAATATTGACAACTAAATTTAAATAGTAATGAAATAGTTATTTTGCTGTAGTTTTATATAATATATATTTACATGCATATAACATACAATTTACAAAGACTTAAATAAAAATAAAATAAAAAAGGTTAAATAAGGTTTAATGAGGTTAAATAAAATAAAAACAACGACTCTGGCGTGCGTTGCGAATGCGCTTCCGCTACGCCACAGACGATTGGGGCAGAACCCAAGAACCAAACGCAAGAGAGGAGGACGAGGTATCACAAAATGAAATGTCGCCCTTTTAATGTTGCAGGTTTTAACCATAGCCTGCTTAAAAACACAAAACAACCAGCCGATAATCAGACACTTACGCTGCGCGCAGCTGAAACAACTCAGACAACAAATGAAAGGACAGAACCAAAACAAACAACAACGACACCTACAGGGGGGAGACGCCACAAAACACAATACCGTCACGCGTGACAGATACATAGACAGACATATAGTAGCCTATACTAAAATGCAAAGACTTAAATAAAATAAAATAAAATAAAAAAGGCTAAATAAGGTTTAATAAGATTAAATAAAATAAAAAACAACCACACTGACAAATAGACAAACAGATACATAGACAGGCGTATAGTAGCCTATACTAAAATACGTGACAAACGGATACCGCACAGTCATCAGTCAAATCAGAATGTATCTCCATATCAGCACCATCTGGTTTATGATGGAGACAGTCAATCATTCCAGCATGAAACAGCAGCTGGGATAGTTATCATCTGTGTATCCGAGCGTCACGCTGGCCCTCTCCTCTCTCATGAGTTCATGCAGAGGAGCTTGTGACCTCTTGCTTATCTCCCTCCATTCCTTTCTCCTTCTGAAGACATACAGGTGAGAGAGACATAAATAGATGCAGGACAGATAGGGAGGAACAGATAGGAAGAAAGGATGAGAACAGATAGGAAGAAAGGATTTTAGTCTAAGACGACTTTAAAGGAACTTTAACATGGATTAAATGTTTCAGTTGAGTCCATCCACTGTAAACTCTCATTTAAGTGCAGCGCCATTCATTTCACTTGTCAATTTCCAATGAATAAAGTCCTGCATCTTGTAACCCTGTTCACTAGGAAATTATCTGTGTCACATTACTAAGGTAAAATGAAATGCAAATGCTGTTTTATGTTGACATTAAAGTAACACCAATCAGGAGCAAATGCTTCCAAAAGCTGTGGCCCAGTGCTTACTTCATGTGCTCTGATAGTTTGAGCTATGGAGCTCAGTATGTAGATCTGGTTTGAGACTGAATCACCATATAAATAAAAGTGGCCAACAGGTTAAAAAATCTTACTAAATTAGTATACATAAGAACAATACACCAACAATTGATAGACAGCCTATATCATGTGGTACTGGACAAAACACTGGAAGTAGCTCTAATAACTAGCTCGGCTACCCTAAAAATACAACTGGACATACTGAAACAGCTGGCAAGAGAATTATTAATATTTCATAAACAGTATCATTGCTGTTCACACAGAGCTGCAGAGTTTTGGAAAGCTGCGATGTAAGTTGATACTAGATGTCTATCATCTCTGTAGTGACCAAACTTGTCTAGAATTTTTACATGTGAGGAGAATTGATATTCCCTCTCTTTCTGCTTTTCTCTATCTCTGCCCTCTTCTAAAGCTTCTACAAAGACCATGACAAAGACCTGAGTGTTTTGTCGTTACACTCAGATGCTCAGACGAAGTTTCCTGAAGGAATAAGAAGGTGAGGGTTTCTCTGACGGAGAAGGACAGGGGTACTCAGGCATCGTAAACCTTTTAAACACACACACACAATTCCCTGCTGCAGCAGGACCCTCAGAAGGAAGATAAAAAAGACTTGTTGTGTGCAGGAAGAGAAAGAGGAAAGGGAGAGAGAAAAAAGTGCTGTGGCGGTCTGGCCGTGTGAGCTGAACCTCGGATTCAGTGACCCCTGGTAGGAGAGAGCAGCATATGTGTTTGTGAGGGAAAGTAGGTGTATAGATGTGTGTGTTTGTGTGTTGCTGCAACATGTGACAGGGCTATGGTGTAAGATACTATTTTGCACACACAGACACACGTATGCACACACACACCTCCCTGCCTAACCTCGCCCCCTCAGGCAAGACCAAAACGGTCTACAGCGTGAGAGCCAGTGTGTGTGTCTGTGTGTGAGAATGAATCTGTTCAGGGAAAAATCCATTCTGTGTGTTAGTGTGTATGTACGCACACGGTGCTCTGTGTGTGTCTGTGTGTGTGTCTGTGGGATTGTGTGCCTGCGTGACGCGCATGTGTGTGCGTGTCTTGCAGAGTACGGTCTGCTGCGTTTTTTTCTCCATGATTAATCAGAGTGAGGGCAGGAGGCCGAGGGCCAAAGGGACTGTGACAGCTCCAACACTCTTAACCCCTTACTGCCCACGACACACACGACACAACCCCTTACTGCCCATGACAACACCCATAATCCTACACTCTTAAATACATCCATGCTAAAACACATCTTGCAACATCATAACGACTTATTGTATATAAATAGCAGGCAACAGAGACACAGAAAGTGAAATACACCACAGACACAAGTTGACAGATTTGACTGAAATGGAGAGAAAGATTCTTGAAAGAAAGATTCTTAAGATTCTTAATAGTACAGTGCCAGTTTGATGATTTCAAAGTGCATTAAAGCTTAGTTGAAAACAGAGATAGGTGCTTTGGTAAAACTAAATTTAAATGTTCAATTCAGAACACAAAAGGACCTGGAAACTTCTGGCCTTGAGTCTCTGGTGTGTGGAATACTTAAACTGACAGCACCATCAGAGTAACACATACTCACAAATCCTTTGCAGAGATAGGAAGGAGGTTTAAAAACTGATACATCACATGTCTGTCAGCTGAATCCAATCACGCCACCAGAACGGCACAAGCAAAAACTCCCAGACAGATATTACAGGATGCAGGGCTGTCAATCAAACAAAGCCCCACCCTTTATATTTACCAATTAATAGAGTATATTCAGTTTATAAGCTTATTATTTATTAAATAATACTGCTTGCTGTATTATTTATTAAATAATACTGCTTGCTAATATTGATTTTCTAATATTGACTCTAATATTGATTTTCTAATATTGACACTAATATTGATTTTCTATTTTGATATATTGATATCAAATAGCAATAGCAAGTAACAGATCACAGATTTCAAGTGTGACAAACTAAAAACGATTGGCTATTTTTATAAAGGGTTCTTCCATATATCCTGCTCCAACATCCTCTTTCATTAGACATCCTCTTTCAATATATTGACACAGTAATGAAAAGTGCCCTCATCATTTCAATTAAGTCTTAGTCATGACACAGGACTGAAGTTGTTACCTTGATTGTGGATTTTTTGGCAGTGCATTGATAAATTACTAAACACTGATGTTAAAATGTTTTTGCACAAGTGATGGCTCTCTTTTCATTCATTTGCTGCGTTCACAGCAGCCATAATATTTAAGAGAGGTCTAAAGTATAAAATATCTCCTTAGAAATACAACCCAACCCCAGTGCAGATACTTGATGTCATAACTTGTGGGCGGGGCTTTGTCTTACGGTTCACAAGGGCCTCCCCAGGAGACATGGTATTCCAGCGCTCATGCTTTCTTTCAAACGGCATCATTATGAGTCATTCTCTAGAGGCAAGAACATCTATATGTGACCTTCATAAATGAAATAAAATACGACAACTGCAGCCACACACACAATCTGCGGCCTTGTCTATAAGGCCTCTTTGTTTGTCAGTGCATTTCGGTCATATTGATCTGAATAGGCTGTCCTAGGTGAAAGAATGTTCACTGTTTAGAGAAAAATGCTAAGTGGATGTTGAGGAAATTTAATAAAAGAGACACCTACTTGCAAGAGGACAGAAGAATAAAGAGGAGGGGGTGAGAGAAATGGAACTGTACCACCAGAAGGCCCCTATAGCTCTGCCAAACCTCTAGACGAAAACCCTGCTTTATTTATAGTGCGGCGTATCCATGGAAACCTAAGAGGTCATTGCAAGCTAGACCTGTATTTCACCCTTACTCAAGCGAGTAGGATTTCACAGAGAGGCGCTTAGATGTGTGTGTGCATTTGTGTGTGTTTGCGCACAACGCAGAACCGTGACTGATGGTGGTCACGCAGTCCCTAGAGCGGGCAGCCGGGCCGGTGCATGCTGGGATTCGTGCTTAGGAGGTGAGAGAAGCACAGGCAAAAATTGTGTGAGTTGTTTATCTGTGTTTTCTACTCACACAAACACTGTCTGTCTAAGAGTTCGGTATGAGGGTGTCAGATTTGAGCATAAGGTTTCATTTGATGCATTCAGAATTAAAAATGTCTGATTCTTTATAAATTCTGTAGTTTCACTGACTTACATCTAATATGTTGTATGACATTTAATAAAGCTGTTCAAAGCAAAAATCCTACCCCCTATTCAGAGCACCCTTTAAAGCCACTGGACAAACATTTTATATATACATTGCAGAATATTATTACTATATATACATACAGACACACACATATACATTCCAAAACCTGAGGTAAAGCAAAGACATAAATTAGGAAAAGGTTACCAAAATAGTTTTGGAAAGGTTTGGTCAGTAGATATTTTAAACAACCCAGTCACTGCCTGGAAAAATGCACCCCTCCAAGGTCCCTGTGTGAAGAGCAGAGGACATGTGTAAGAAACCACAGAGAAACCAACTATCTCTTTGAGGGAGCTACAGAATTCAGTAGCTGAAAATTGAAGGGAGGTGCACCAAGCATATCAAGTATATCAAACATTCTGCATAACATAGATCTGTGAGGGAGGGTGCCCCAAAAGAAGCCTGTCAGTAAAAGCACATTAAGAGTTTGCCCAAAAGCTAATAATGACCCAGCTACAATGGGGAAAACAGTTTTATGGTCAGAAACACAAGAATATAAAGCAGTTTAGTGAAAATTTAAAGCAATTGTGTAAATCTTACCCTAGCTCAAGAACCTCATACCTAGATTGAAATAAGGTGGTAGTTGCATCATACTGTGGATATCAGCAGGGACAGGGCATCTTGTTAAAATAGAACAAAGAATTGATGGTGAAAAATATTCAGAAATAATGGTCTGAATACAATAAAAATACAGTGCATCCCCTAGTCTGTAGTACAAAGATCACGTGGGATGAGAATGGAAGAGTCAGCATGAAGAGTTCTTCAGACCCTCGTCCTCAGCAGTCAAGCTCAGGACAAAGCATGCCCACTTTGAGAATTGGAACCCTCCATTCACACCCAAGCCCTCATGGCTGGATAATTGGTAACTGGTAAGTGGGGTCTGAGCATTACTTTTAGCCATGCTCAACTCTCATGCCATTATTCATGGAAGTCATGGAAGGTGCCATTCTTGGCCTGAACATAATGTGGGTTCTGCCACCATCACTATGATTTTGTTGCTATCCTGCAATTTCATCAGACCAAGGTTTTGAAGGGGCTTGATGACGGGGTTATGAATTTACTTCACCACCGACCACACCCATCATCAGACAACTGAAAGGAAATTTCTTGGACAGCACAACCTTAAACAGGAGAAGCCCCTCAGATAACAGGGCCCCTCACCTGTCCGGGCCTGTTGAGTCCTACTTTATACACTGGAAGGTTACAATGTCTGGAGTGTTCACTTTGACACATGCCAGCCCTGGCCACATTTGCTTGGTGTACCTTGTAACACGGTTTAGACACTAGGTACCACTAGTGTCACCTTACTGAAACAATGTCAAGTGAGTGACAGACGGAAATGGCTCAGTTATCACTGTGTATCACTTGATGGAGAGAACAAGATGTTTTGTCCTTCATGCCACAAGACTAAACTCTGTGCTGTATGGCCATGACACTCTCGGCTCCTCAGCACAAAGCTGAATGAATGCTGCACCATCTGCCACCTTTCATTCACCAGTTGGCATTGGCCTTCTTTGTTCAGATCAGATATGACCTGTCCAGGACACACTCTTAGTGCCACATGATCAACACATCTTGTTCCCTTCATCAGGGAACAGAGGTTACAGTCATGACTGAGACATTCTAAAGAATTTATAAATTAGAATTAAAAAACAAGAATCACATGGACAACTAGGAAACCCTATACTGTAAAAAGTGATTCTTTAAAAGAACAGAGTTTTTCGGTAACCACATTGTCCAGCTTAGCTATCAGGAATTGATTGGTTTGTGATATACAAGTTGTTTCTTTGTGTGACAGATCTGAATGTGTTTTGCGGTGTATTGTGAAGGGCTACTTCAGATACACAACTTTTGGAGCAGCTTTTTTGAACAGCTAAACATGGAGGCTAAAGGTCAAGTTCACTTTTAAAAGCGTTGTGATCCCACACTTCTTAAACCAAGATGTTTAAAAAGCAAAGGAAACTTTATTTTGATGAAACACTGTGAAGTCAAAACAATAGAATGTATTACTGGATCACATAAACTTGAAGAGCATAAAAGTGGCCATTTTTATTTCATGTTAACTCTGTATAATTTATTTTAGAGGTTTAATCTTCCATCTTTGCCAACAGCATGTGTGTGTAATGGAAATTTGATTAGAGATAAAGCTGTATACTTTGTTAGTCTACAGATGTGACAGTGTCAGACACAGCAGATCAGAAACCCCTAGACCCCCCCCAACCCGATTTCTAAAACACACTACAAGTTTGCACAGCATGAGCAAATAATGACAGAATTTTTATGTGGCTGAGCTAATTCTGTAATGGTATATTCGGACACTAAGAAGGAGGAAGATGATGAAATCTTTTGTTCCCTGCATACACACATACAGACACGTACAAAGCCTGATGTCTTGATTTCCAGCACGATAAAAACTGCACACACACTGGCTGAGGTCAGTACTGCTCAGTAAATTAGTCACATGGCACTGTGTTAATGAAGCAGACCTTCACGAACTGTTTAATCATTAACATTTCTACTGCAGCAGTGGGAGCTTTCTCCCACCCCATATTAAATGCACACACACCAGGCGACGCTCAATGTCTCGGTGACACACTCAGTCAGGTTCGACTGCATCTCCTGAGACAAATCCATTTTATCTCTCCTAGACTGCATCTGCTTGTCTCCATCTTACTGTCTTTGGCTCATTCTAACACACACAACCACAAAGGCAGGAAACACATTACTCACACATTATCTGCCTGCTTTAGTCTGCCTTCTTTTTACTTTCTGACACATTCTATCTGTTGGTTTCTCCTTTTTGCACAACATACAAACACAAAAAACAATGTTTAGATACTTTACTGCTTACTAGCAGTCAGTTTTGCCAGTCTTAGACAAGAAACACACTATGTGCAAGTAATTGTAGCTTCCCCAGAATGCAAGAACGCATGTTACGCTGACTGACTGTAACACATCTGCATCTGCATAGCTGGATAAAGTTGCATATATTCTGGCCTTAACCCTGCATAAAATTTAAACAGTCTTCCTCTCTCAAATTCACATACACAGCGCACTTTGAACGATCTCTCTCCTGCATGAAAAGGTGTCCTTGGTTCTGTTGAGTTGCCATGGCCAATAACTAACCTGTTCTAACACTCACAAGAGTAGTTTCTCTTTCTCTCTCACTCCTCAAACTTTTTTAATAACCAGGTATATCTCTCTTACTTTATTTTCTCACTTTAAACGGTGTATTTCATTACTCTATTGCTTTCTATATCAGTCCATTCTCCTCCACAAATTAGTGTTGCTCTCTTTTTCTACTTTCCCCCACATCCCTCCCTCCTTCTCCTTTGCTCATTCTGTCATCCTGCCGGGCAGTGTTGCCCGCTGGCACGTTGGCAAGCCGGTGTCGCGGCAGGCCGGCAAGTGACAGATTTACGGAGAAGCAGAATTAGGGGTGCGGGAACCACCAGGGGGAGTGTTCATGTGGAAAATGAGAAGCCACATAATTCCGAAAAAAGGAACAAAAAAACACTCAAACATTAAATGTGATTTAATGAAGGTATATTAAAATAATGAAAACCTGAATACATGTAAACATGTAAAATGATTGAATGGAAACAAGCTCACCTAACATTGGTTGCCCTGCATTTCACCCCAAAAACTAAATGCATGCCCCACTGCATTTCGTTGCCCTGTACTTATACATGTGTAATGACATTAAAGTTGAATCTAATCTATATAATCTATAAATCTAATCTAACATTCTCTAATCTAACACAAGTGTGAAGAGTCTGGTCTGTACCTAGTTTTAAGTCAGAAAATCACTAGGTTTAAGGCCAGAAATCACTTACACATACAACGATTGGTTAACCAAATGACCAATCACAATTCATTGTGCTTTGGATCAGAATGATAATCCCAAAATTAGTATTAAATATTAGTTTTACTTTAAATTAGACATGGAAAATATGCTGAAACTGGACATTTTTAGAAACTCAAACTTATAAAGGTAACTGTGAAAACAAAGTAAAAGTTCAAAGTGCGATATGCTACATCTTGTCAAATGATCTTATGTTATTGTAATATTATGTTTGCCTTATTATGTGTATGTTTAATTCTCAAATCTCAAAACTATTGCAAATCTAATCTTGTGTAATCTTCATGCATAGATAGAATGTGTGCAATTCTATATACAGTATACGCACCTTACATAGTAAGAGCATTATGGAAGTATGCAGTTGTGTGCAGTGTGTATGCATCAGACATCAGTAAACAGACTATAGCATGCCTTCTGAGGTTGACACTATTGAAATTTTAAAATTTCAACTTTTGCAAAAACAAAACATTAAAATTGCTTTACATAATTGTAAAATAAAACCAATTAAGAAACATTTTATAACTGCAGGGGAGGAGATCACAACAGTAGAAGTAAAATATGTTTCACCAGCACTTAAAACAAGGGCAAAAAAATGAGCAGGATACTGGGAACTGTTGTGTAGCCTGCAGTGGTCAATTCCCCCCGGTACTGCTTCCTTTGTCAAATACCCTCACTGCCGCTTCCAAACACACGTACACACACACAGACAGTGCCTGAGGGTTTATGTCCACTATCTTATCACTATGCAATGGCAGCTCTCTCTCTCTTTCTGGACCCTGGGAGAATTCCCTGTGCTGTCAGGGTGCTGTCACGTCAGCAGAGCTAACAGAATATATGAGAGAGAGGGAGTGAGAAAGAGAGAGAGAGAAAGAGATGTTGTGTTTGTGTACTGTGCAAATTCACAGCCATAGGCTACAACTGAACTAACCTTCCTCATCCTCTCATAAGCCGAGTTCTACGCCAAGTTCTGCTTCTGAGTTCCACAGCTGCATAAAACCTCGTCAGTTAGATGTTGACCCTCAAGCAAGTTGTAGACTTTACTTGCAGCAACTCATACAAGCTTAAACCCATTGGTGTATCAAATTCAAGAGGGGAAAATATATTATGCACTAAAATGATGCACTAAAACATAACACAAGTAGTTTTGCCTGCTAACAAAGTCTTCACTGAACAATGGCCTTGTGTTATACATTTTTACCACTGGATGAAGATACATTTCTATTAGTGGTGCTTGCTGTTGCTCAGGGTGAGGGTTTATTTAAGTCCATGATCACAAGGTTTACACTTTCATTCCTTAATCTTGAACATAAATGATCCCTCAAATAAACCACCTTGTTGACATATTATTGATTAATTATTACTTTTCACCATCAAATGTTTTGACTGAGGGCTAATAAAAAACTTTTTAGCAACGCTCTGGCAACCACTTTTTGTTTGGGTCAGTAAAGAAATCACTCAGCAATGCCCTAGCCACCAAACAGCACCTTGCTAAAATACATTCAAGAACTTAGCAGCTTCATAGCAGTGACTTGGCAGCCACCCTAACATCGTGTCAGCAAGTTTGCATAGGAAAGCACTACTCTAAAATCTATTTTTAAGAAGAAAGCTGTTTTGCAGTCACCAACAGCAAAAAGGCATGTTAGATCACACTGATGAGTTGTAGCAAATAAATGTTTAAGACAGACAGGGAGAAAGCCATGGTGGTTCGAATTAGAAAAGCAAGATATTGAAAGCTAGAAACTGTCAGAGGAGAGATCTAGGGAATGAGAGCAGGGGGAGAGGACAGGCAGCTGTAATTGGCAGTCATTCTTTGTTCGAAAAGGCTGTTGGCTTTAATAGGCTCTGTTGGTGACTCGAGCAGCAAGGTGAAAACTGTGTATACACACACACAAACACACCACCCCCAGATCTGGGAAGCAGCTCACCTCTCACCTACCTTTGCCCTGCACCATCCCATCAAAACTAGAGCTCACGCTGAATTATAACACTAGCAAAATTGTTGCGCTTCGAGCTCATATGATGAACACTATGAACATGAAATAGGTTTCACTCCCGTTTCAACTGTTGTTCAGCATACACAAAGCAAAGCTAATGAAGATTTGTTGGGTGTGGGTGTTTCCACATTATGTGTAATTGCTGAATGGCCCATAATTCCCTTTGGTAAACACAATGTATTGATTGGTTTAGGGGAGATTGTAGGATAGTGTCTGTGCCCAATTAGCAGTGAGATGGAATTCTAGCAGTTAGTGAGATTAACAAACATGACATCATCATACACAAAAGGTCAACAGGTAACACTCATTTATAAAAATGCAAAGTGGATTGTGTGGGATGAAGGTGAGTGTGCATTCTTAACACCTTTTTAGTGTAGTTTCTTAATACCTCATTATAAAAAAATACCAAAGTTGTTGTTGAAAAAAAGTCAATACAAGATCACTTCCATTATAACCAATAAAACTGCCCACACTGTGTGAAATGTGATCTAGTAGTGTTGCTTTATTCTGAAGCATTCTTCTTGTTTTAAGAGACAGAACTTCACAACTTGTAGTGATGCAGAGTTATACAATATCATACTGAGAGAATAAAAATACCTCTCTGGACATCTACACACTGGGTCAAAAAGGTGATAGTATGATAGTATTATCAAAAAACTTGATAGTATGTTAAGATTTTGTGTGTTATTTTGATATTTTGTGAAGGTTCTGTTAGCACAAACATGTAGTGTTATGTTGTGTCGTTATGTGCCTGGGTATTAGAAAAAGGACTGAAAACAGAGAAAAGGTCACAGGAGACAGAGGGCTGGTGATCGGTCAGTACGTGGCATGCGCGTGTTTGTAGCATGGGGGGGTGGGGGAGGTGGGGCGGGGGTTTGGGGGAATTAGATGGCTTCCTTTCTGTGAAAGACCTGAGAATGGCCAGCAGCATTTTCCTGCCACCATACGCAATTAAAGCCAGACATTGCCTGGACACAGGGGGTGAGGGGGATCCAGCACTCTCTAGAAAAAAGAAAATGTTCTTTTCATCTGTGGAGATAGCCCTCTCCTGAGCCCCCCTTCTGACAGATTGGCCTGTAAAAACAGCACACTTTCATCATGTCAATAATGTTTTTACATCACAGGATCAATATTTTTGCAAATAGCCCCAAAATTACATGTACAATTGAAAGGACAGATTTTTTCTGAGGTAAACTTACAATAAACTAAAAATGACAGTGTGAACATTTTTCACAAGAGTTTTAAACAAGCACTTGTTTTCTTTTGCAGACTTACAACTGCTTCAAATTCAGATGATAAAACCTCTCTACATTTAGTTTGGATGACATTCAAAGCTTTTAGCCAATTTATACTGTATTTACCCATGTGTATTACACAATTTAAAAAATACATTTAAGACTCTAAGAAATTATTCAGATTTGTTGTTGATGAGCAATTAAGGGTAAATCTGACTCTAACGCAGAAATACTACGGTGGAACATCAGTTATTGAACATTGAGTTATATATTAGCTATATTAAAAGAAAATAGATTTTTTTTACCAATAGTGTGAGCTGCTCATAAAACAAGGTTGCCTACATCTAGGTCTCCTATTCTCACGGCTGCAAAAGCTAATAGGATAATAAAAACGCTAATGGGGTGCTTTGGATTATACACTCCTGTAAGGAAACTTTTGGACATCGTTGACATTGAAGGCTTTACCTTTAATGAAGTGTAGGTTACCCTGTAACATGCATCTGTAACTTCAAGAAAAGAAAAGAGGAACTGGACACGTTGTGCTTTTCCGCCGTCTCCCAGCGGGAGTGTAATATCTTAGCTGACGCGGGCACCTGGAAGTGCCGCTATGCTGCTCACCAATTATAGCGCAACATACCGCTCTGCCGTTACCATAGTAGCGCTGTGCTCCTGTTCCCCTGGAACGAATGAACCGTGGCTG
>JBAJNP010000689.1:0-44496 GCA_036877545.1 Yasuhikotakia modesta | reverse complement strand
CGAATATCTTATCAACCATCGCCCTGGTTACCACTCTCTCTCTCTCTCTCTCTCTCTTTCTCTACGCGCACCCCTTCGCTTGAGTGAGAGGCCAGAGCAGGCGCCCTGTGCGCCCCATGTGTATGCGTGCGTGTTGGTCAGAATTGTAACAGACCTGTGCACAGAAGAGCCTGGATGATGTTGATAACACTGAAGCAGCCTTTGCAACGTCCCTCAAACATCAGCCATTCTGTGATCGGAAGCCATAATTTGTGCACACAACACGCCGAATGGCAAGGAAAAAATTGCACACCTCTAGATTGCTTGCACACGGATTCATACCTAAAACCTCTACACATCTCGTGTGGGACAGGAGTGTGATTAAATCATTTGTGATGGTCGTGCACCTGGACTGCGCGAGAGAGAACACGCTCTGCTAACTCCCTCTATGCAACCCACACTCACACAAGTACGCACAAACGCGATTGCTCTTTCCCCAGGCGTCTCTCTCCCTCTCTCTCTCTCATCGGAGTGACAGCCGCAGGGAGTGAGACAGTCTGACGCGGCCTGCAGAGAGGGGGAAAAAAGCCTTCACACCCTCATTCACTCCTACACCACGGACAAAAATATCAGACTCAGTTCAGTGGTTTAAGCCACGCCAACACTTACGCACACTGTTCAGCCAGAGGAAATTTATGAGTGCTTATTGATTTCACCTTGCGTGACTTCTGTAGAGAAACAACAGATTTTTCACATTTTTTAAAAGAAAATGTAAGTGGTGCTATGATTGTAGGGTTTTTGTGTGTGGTTGCCAGGGCGTTGCTAAGTGGTGGCTGAGTGGCGTAGAGTTTTTTTAAGTGCATTGCCATGCGGTTTCTTGGGTGTTCTGAATGTCTGCTAGAGTGTTTAGGGTGGTTTTTACTGGTTTCACTTTTACTAAGTCAAAAGTGCCCAAAAGTAGTTTGTTGAATCTCAAACTCCAAGCATGAGTAATAGTAACACGTTTGAACTTACCTAGCGTCATAAATTCCACATGACTCCAACCTGTCATTACTAATATGCAGAAGAGAATAACATATAAAACATCAACTGTGTAACTGTTTAGTTTGCACCTCGATTTATTAAATTGAGGATGCCAGGACCTCTGAACGGTTGGCTTTAGACACGAATACATGCATTCATTTTCCCCCCATTTGGGATGGGGATGGACTACTTTTGGATTTCATTTTGAATGAGATAAAGATTTGGTTAATTTCAATTATAATCGTGTTGAAAACAATGGAGGTGAGTATTTGAGCTGGGGCAGACCTGTTCAGCAGAAAAGAGTAGGACACCAACTGACAATTACAACTAACTGAATGTTACTTATCCAGTATGATATCCACGTTATATGGAGAACAGAAAGCCCCTTTCAGTGTAGTGAAGTGTACACAGTAAATAATAAAAACAGTGAAGGCAAATGAAAAAGATAGTTGTAGCTTAAAAAAAGAGGATCACCTGTGTGTTCACAGAAGAGTACTGCTTTGGAATGCTCCAAATTGATCTTCACAGCATCAGCCTTTTTGTATTGACGAAATGCATATTATCATGTATTACCAATGGAGCTACCAAAGTTTGGCTGAAATGGTTTGATCTGGAATTGTTGTTTGGCTGAAATGGTTTGATCTGGAATTGTTGACCTGCACACATTGCAGCTTTACACTTCACTTCTTAGAGTTCAGTGCATCATGTTGAAACATATCATGTGAAAAGGCCTTAAAATGTTCTAAATTAAAGGAGAACATTTCACCTTCCACCTTTGTCAGGTTTATTCAACCAAAATAAATCCTCATCAGAGATCATCAATTGGGTCTTGGTCTGCTATGCACTGTAACCCACAGGGTTTTTGACCTATATCACATAAATAAAAAGCTACATAAAAGGGGGCACGTCCTACAAATAGCTGATACATAAATACACCATTAGCTGGTGTAAGTATCCTAGTTCCATTGGTTAGACCAACCATCCAATCCCAGCAGGCCAGAATAAAATAAACATTTTCATTTGTTGTACAGCATTTAAAAACAGACAACCGAATTAACAAATCCAAAAAGACCTTTAAAGCAGAATTGGGTAAGGGGTGCTACATTGGAGTTGTTTCTATGGTTATTTTTGTGTAAAATATTGAGCGACTTGAAAACTGTGTGACAAATCAAAAGAACCCTTAACATAAAAAGGCAATCGTTACACTGAGGCAGTCAGTAAGAAACACTGTGCTAAATTACAATAGTGCTCCTTAATTATCACAAGCTTTAAAACAGACCCTTGGGAATACATTCTCTAAATGAAATTACGGCATTTCTCCACACATGGACAAACAAAACCACTAAACACACAAATAAAAATGATTGTCCATTTTCCATTTGGTGGCAAATAGTTCCAGAGCATTCAATAAAGGGCAAAATTCTGAAGAACTTAAGACAGCTCCGAAATGGAACAAAGGAAAAATGGAATGACATTTGGCCATTCTCTGTTTATTTTTGGTTCAACATGTTCATTCTCGAATAGCGGTATTGTTCTGCTCTCATTTATTTTATTTGTTTGTTTGCACCCAGTGTTTACAAGTCCACGGCGGTCTGAGTGGGTGTGGCATTGCTATCCATTTGTAGTCCTTCATTGTCGGATGGAAGTCAGGGGTTGGGGTCAGATCCAGTTATCCTAGGGAAACCACCGGAAAGGAGCTCCAGTTGGCAGCATCACCTTCTTGGAAACAGGAAAAAAACAGGAAAAGAAAACATGAAAGAAATAGCTTGAGTCATTTAGGATACACATAAAAATAAAAGCCACATAGAATAGAATAGAGCTTGGAGCACTTTTATCACTTTTTATTAATGTTTACAATGCTGTTTACTGTCTGTGTTGTTTATAAAAGTGTTAACATGTATGTACACTCATACACTGGGAGCCAAATATATCCACCTACAAATAAAATAACTTGATCTGACCTGAGATCAAAGACTATCAACATGCTGCATTACAGTCTTTGTGAGTTTTACAAATTTTGAGAAATTTTAACATCTAAAGTAATTAAATTGAATGCATTTAATCGGGGATTGGTTTAGTTGCAACAGGAAGATGTTATTTAAATATCTAATACAATTCATGTTCATTTACACATGATACAAATTATATTTTTAATATCATAAAATTATTGAGTGCAGTGCAATTTGACCCTATAATAGTACAGGTTCAGTTTTTCAGATCCCCCCACCCCACCCACCCCCCACAACCCTAGCTGAACCAAGGAGAACTCTTCCAGATTCCACAAACTAGCAGTAACACCCGCTGGATTCTCTACCCACAATTCTAGTACTTTCTCGTTGCTATCTCTCATTCTTTCTCTCTCTCTGCAGAGCCTGTAGGACTGTGAAAGGCTGTAATACCGTAGTGGTACAAACGGCAGATTTTTCCCAAACGGCAGATCAGTCCCTGCTTTGGGACTGGGTAGGGGAAGTCTATGGCTATGGGACTTTTGAGAGATTTGAGACAGCAGCAACATTTCCTGGGAAGACTTCCAGACCTCATAACGACAGAACTGGAGTCGAGGTTGAAAGAACTGGAGCCGAGGTGTTCTGTTCGTCATGAGGTAACGTGCACAGGCATTAACTTCACCTTACATGACCTACCCCTCTCTATTTCCCAAACACTCTCTGACAGAGCTTTGGCGTTGTACACACACACACACAACCCCCTTTTTTCCCTCATCGACCCCTTAGACCAGCCAACACAGATGGGCTCCAGGCTCATACACATGGCCAATCAGACAGACACACACACACTCTAGCTCACACACACAAACTCATTAGATTAATTTGGTGATTGTTTAACCCGTCATCCTATCTTCAGGGTCTCTACCTTATACACAAACACATAAACACACACAAATACACAAAAACAAAACATACATTGCACAACAGTCAAACACACAAGATTGCTGAAGTTTTTAAATAAAATGCAACTCGCCACCACTAAACTAGGGCATTGTGGAAAATTGCCAGTGCATTGCTATACAGTCTATTTGGGTGGTTTCCAGGGTGTTGCTATGTGGGTGCTTGGGTGCTCCAGATACTAGGTGGTTGCTTTCTGATCCAAGATAAATGAGCTCAAATCTGCATAATGTTCCATAATGCCAAAGTTTATTTATTTATTAGGGTTGGGAGCTAATTAAATCCTTAACCTTAAGCGTAAGCAATAGTAACTTTACTTTGAACAATACTGTTAAATGTAAAAACTGTTAAATACATATATGTCTGTGTAAGTCTAGTCATCTGTATGTCAGCCTGCTAGTGTGCCTGGTTCTGTCTTTGGCTCTCACACATACACAGAAACTAATACACATGTTCCTAAAATACTTTGCCCATCTGGCTTTGAGTCTGAGATTGCGCTACAGTATGAAGAGGGAGGGGTTTGACAAGCAATGTTTGAGGCCACACCCATGCCATCTCCCTCTACTTCCAGCTGTCAGGGACTATTCAAGATACTGACCACCTTATGATCATACAATACACACAAGAAAACAAAACTTGAAGACACTAACATGCAAGGTCGGCTCAATATTTGTCTGAAAATCGAAAGAGATATAAAAAAAACAAAAAAAATCGTGATGTGAAACACAAGAAAGGAGCTACATATGAGAATATTTGCTTATCCACAACACACAGACTTGTGCATCAAAAGTCAATATATCCCCAACACCACTGCCTGTGACCTGTGAATAAAGACTCTTTAAACTCCATAAGTCCTCTCTGCCTCATTCAACCAGACCAACCCCACTGTCAATGAAGCACACTGACTCACACACTCAGTAGTATAATCACAATCAGCCACGCACAGCATCAATATACACCTACAATATTTTGCATTCATGCACATAAACACTGATTCAAAAACATGCACATTCATATTAACACTGATCAATCAATAAGGCTGTTTCTTGAGCAAGAAACACAACACAAGTATACAAACACAGATGCTTGGCAAGCACATTGCAAGCGTGTGGCCTTGTTGTGCATGGTAAATATGCATTCTTGCATTACTATGGCTGTAGCAAACCTCTGAACTCAAGGGGGCAATAGTTTCCCTCAAACGGCAATAATAAACCTGGTGTGCTCAGATAGTTATATAAACATAATGACACTTTAACTAAATTGAACAAATGCACTAAGCAAAATTCTTTTGTAGCAATGCTAGAAATGCGACACGCACTTGGGGTGTGTATAAAATTGCAATTGAACATGTTTCAGAATTCAAGCCTGCTTGGCTGGAAGTGTTTTACACACACACACACAAACACACACACACACACACACTAAAGCCTCTGAGCTCCAGCACACAGCAACACCTCCATATCTACCTCCAACCGCTCACTGCAAAGTGTCTCAGAGGACACGGTCTGGTCAGTATTCAATACACACACGCAAACACAACAACTCACAGACATACAGCCTGTAATGATATACACCTGAGCTGTGTTACATTTTCCAGCAATATGACACAAACAGACACGGATGGGGTCAGGGGTCTCTGTAGAAAAAAGAAAAAAGTGAGGTATTTAGGGACATACTGACACCTGGCGCTCCAGATGACAGACGCAAAGGCCAGATGGACCTCACAGTGCCACATGCACACATGCATGCGCATTAACTCATTTGTATATCCACACAGAAACTGTCTCACTCACAAAAAAAAAACAAACAAACAATGAGAAAGGCCCCATGAGGCCCCAATATTACCTATTCCTGAGTTACATGTCTTGCACAGTGTCTAAATAAAGCTCAACACAACACATTACACTCTCATTCAGTGCAGAGTCACAAAATAACAACCAATCAGAACATGTTTGATATTTAATAGTGTGGGAACTTTGCACAAATTTGATTTCTCTATTGGCAGAACTACCCAGAATGGCTAGTCAAGCAACTTATTGTATTTTGTGTTTTTTTCTACTATACTATTCCTGCAGTAAATTGCACAGTATGTACAGTATGTAAACTCTCTGTATTCATAGCACACAAGGGCAACTTACTGTTAATCTAATAACACTGCACAAAATACTTTATCTCACAATGCGCCAACGCCATTTCAGATGCAATTAATTAACTAAATAGTGTTACATTTTTTGCTTCTTATTATTTGATTAGGGAAGTTAATACACATAATAGGATTTTTTTTGTTTATTTAATTCAAAGATATGGCAACTTCTAAATTATTCACTATGTGTTAAGTTTTTACAGTTTGGTGACCTAAACTAGAATTCCATAAACACTGTTTTATTATGCTGGGTTTCCCAGCTCAAAATCAAGAACATTGATTTGATGCATAAAACTGGTCACACTGTGTCTGGTCGGGACACAGTGTTAGTTAACCCTGAAATGTTTTTGTATCCCAGGGGATACAATCAGTATCCCCTGGGATACAATCAGTTGTGGTTAGGTGTTAGCTTATTACGTTTATATTGAAATTTTATGAATTTGATCTTCTTGTAAATGTTTGTATCTAATGTAATAAATTGTTTAAAACAAAATATTTTTTACATATAAACTCTGTGCTCTATAATGTTTAGACTTTGGAGATTTGTTTCGGACACCAGTTCAAAACTTCTTTTAAACGTATAAATCTTTTAAAAGTGTTTCTTTCAATACTTTTCAATCCTAAATAAATTTCTCTTATTCAGTAATTCATAATTTAGTTAGCTTTAGTGACTTTAGTTATAGGTCAACAACACATACATTTTTTAGGTATACATACATACACTCAGAGACATACATACATATAGACATACATAAATACATACTCACCAAAAATACATATGAAAACTTACGTATAAAAATGTTTAAAATATATGCAAAAATATTTATTGTTTGCATATGTAACTTCATTAAGTATGGAATTACGTACATTAGTTTTTACAATTATCAATCAGAGAACATAAAAATTATTGTTTACAACAGGTGTATCAGCAAAGTTTTGATCATGTTTATAAGCCCTAAATATGTGTACATTAGGGTATTATATTTATAAATAGACACAATATTTATTGTTTAACAAGTCATTACAGCAAATGTTTGTTATGAGAGAATAAAAATTCTGTTATCAATCAATTTACAAAAGGGTCAATGTATCTTGGGGGATACATTGTTTATAAAGAAATCACAAATTTGCATTATTTGTGTCCTAATGAAATGGAGAATGAATAGCAATGAATGAATTCTCTGTCTCTTTATGGTCTCCATCTTTTAAGGGTTAAACATTATATATTCATTGCATTTATCCAAACTGAGTAAATGTGATACTGACACTTCAATTGTCTAATCATTAGATGATTAAAACCCTCAGCAGAGGGCAGTGAAGGGGAACCTTACCTGTAGAACACCATAATGCATCAACACCCACTCTGCAAAAAAATAAGCAATCAACTTAACCAATCTTATCATGACACCACTGTCACAACCTCTAACTGGCTGACATCAGCAGAGGCACAGAACTCATTTTCCCACACCTGCACTGGCCTGTATACAACGCCAAAAAATCTCAAGTCACATCTCTCAGACACGGCTATAGGAAAAATGATATTCACTTTGCCAGTCTGTCAAGATGAACTGTTATAAACTGTTATGAAACAAAACAAACTTTCTGTAGATTGTTTGTTAAAAAAACTATTGTTAGAGTTATTAAAGATGGTGAGATGAGGAATTCAGGAAATGCTGCTTGAGTGATTAGCTCATATGCTCTTACGCATTGAGCTTTGGTGCTCACGCTGGTGACTTGGGTTTGAGTCTGGCTCACATTCAGCCATTATTTTATTACTGAGGCAGATCAATTAAATATTTGTGCTGCTGTTTATGAATTTACTGCATGTCATCTTACCTCCAATCCACCAGAAGGTTTCTTCTTAAGTTCTTCACACTTGCGGAACTTGCAAATCTGGTGGCCGGTTTTTCGGTTGCGGCAGCTACTGCACTGTTCACAGTTAATCCTGCGCCGACAGGGTGGACACAGGCCGCAGCGCTTCCGTTTCTTCTTTCCATTGGAGCTGATGGCTGAAGAAATTTCGTTCTGTGTCTGCTGGTGTTCTGATGCACCTGTCACATGCGAAAGTGTTCCGTCGGCAAGAAACACTCCTGCCGGTGTCATAATGAAAAGCCCAGGGTGGTATGGAAATCTGCCACCCAATCCGCTGTTGTTAAGCAATGGAAAGTCCATCACAGTGCCCAGTGAATCAGAAGCTGAGACGGTCTCCATGTCCCCGCCCACACTGACATTAGAGGTGTCACTGACAGGAAGTAGCATACCTGCTCGCCGCAAGATTTCAGCAGCCTGGGCAAGATGAAGACCACTGGGAGAGTCCAGAAGACCAGATACTAGAGCACCACGGTCCAGTTTGGCATACCCTATCTGTCCTCTGTGTTGGCCGGTTGTGGGGTGCGCTTTCACACCCGTTGCCATCATAGAAGTCTGGGCGAGTCTGTTAGCGTTAGCAACACTAGCTACAGCGGCGGCCGAGCAGGTCGCAATGTACTGTGAGAGAGCTCGCGAGCGTTTCAGACTTTTGCTGAGTGGCGTGCTAATGATGCCACTGCGGCTCCTCCGTTCAACCACAGGGGATGAATCCTCCTCCCCGCAGCAGCTGTCCTGCGCCTCCTCATCCTCTATAGCTCGATTTCCCTCCATGGACCCTCCGCTGACAGACATGGGCCACAGCGTGAGGGGGAGGGAGAGGGAGATGACGAAGGTGTGGGTAAACAGGGGATAGAGTTGCTGTGCTCCTCCACTGATGACAAGACTGACGCACACACAACTTGAAAATCAGCCCACTGGAGCTGCAGTCCACTCTAGTCTTGTCTCGGGAACATCTCACAGATCCGCTTGCTGCAAAGGCCTGAGATTTCAAGAGATAGAAGAGGTAGAAAAAGATCTTTCAAAAGAAGGTGGAATACAGAATGGAAAGAGAAAAATAAAAAGTAGTTTTATTAGAAGCATGCTTCATTGCATAGCATGAGTGTTTTATCAGTGTGTCGTACGAGCAAAAGTTCACAGGGACAAATAATCTGCAGCTCATTGTGGCCTCATTTGACCCATCTTGTCTTGGCCAACATTGGCCAACATTATAAATATCTGCTTTAGTCACAATTCCGCCTTATATGTTCTTTCATAGAACCAAAATAGTTAAATAAAAAGAAGAAAATTATTTAGTTTAGATATTAAATTAGACATTTTTAATGTGTTTAATAGTTTTATTTCATAATCTTTACATGCCAAAACCTTGTTGACAGCAATTGCTTTTCAATGAGGAACGTCTGTCAGGGTCCACAGGCTATCTGTTCTATCATGAAGCTGTGTCGTGAGCTCAGGCGCAAAGCTCCTGGGGTGAGTCGACAGTGAAATCAGGATTTCAAGGTGCAAACTCTGTTGCATGCAAACATGCATGCACACCATGCACTTTACATTTCAATTAAGTGCTGAGACACAGTTCTGCATGCTATTCGTAATAATAAATGACTAAATTAATTTGGGGGCGATACTTTACAAATATGCCATAAAAATCCATATTGGTTTGCCACTAATCTGAATAATTTTGGGGGGTGGGTTCAATGTCTGTAGTATTTGTTCCTGCACAGGAAAGAATAAGTAAAGTAAAAATGAAACACAAGGCTACACACTGCACTATATAAATACAAAATACATGCAGTTGCCTAATTTGAATTGATCTGCCTCCATTCTAATGTATTAAGACTGGTTAAGTCATACACATTATAAATAATATTTGATTTTTGACAGAATCTGTCTATTTGACAGATTAATTTAGACTATCTGACATAATATTTACCATTGTGGTCTATCTGTAATCTGTGATTACGTCACATACAAATCAAAGAATCATGGAGGCAGTACACAATTACTGGTGGCAGGTAGCTCCCACATGCAGGTAAAACCAGGACATATACTGTCTGAACCCAATAGTAATAGGTGCAGTAAATGATTGACCTTAATCACAGATAATTAACTTCCTAGCAACAGTTTGAACGCGGTAATGGATCATTCAGCAACGCAAGTCTGAATTTCCTGGTGTCCAAAGCACCAGGCAGGTGAAACATACACGAGATCCATTTACTCCAATCCACTTCGAAATAGCTGTGTCCGGTATTGCGGCGAGCCAGAGGGACAATAGCGCGCTGTAGCCTACAGAGCTCTGGACATCACCAGGGAACAATAGCCAAACCTGCACAAATAGCCCAGCTCTACCCAAACGAGATGACCTGCTTATCAAGAGCGACGTGTCAGCCTATTTCAGTCAAACAATCACCTCTATTAAACCCATTCATCTCGTGATGTTATCCTTCCCGGGAACAACCCTGGATTACATTCACATATTCACGATTTATAGAATTTAAATACAAATACGCACCGCACACGAAAAGTTTTTATGCAACTCATGGTGGATTAATAATCAATGGAATATATAATGGTCATGCACACGTATGCCTATCCACGAGTAATTTAAATAAATTCAAATATTCCCACTCAGCATATCTCACAATAACAGGCAGACCATTAATAAAAACATAAAAATCCACAATAGTGTGTTTACTGTAACAGCGCTACAGCAAAACAACTGGCGTTGAGCAGAAACAAATACGCGCAAATGCAACTATTCCGTGCGCCTATTTGGTTACCTGTGCCAAAGTTGCAACAATGCATCTAATGAATGTCTAACTATGGCCAAAATATCAAGCTGTACCAAGTCCAAACAAAATCCGTTTTGTACAATCGCAACCGAGGTGTCTATGGTGACAACACTCGGTATGCGCCAACACGTCGCGATGGTTAAATTAACGGACATTTTCTTGTTTTTCGCTGCCAACTTATTCGTCTTCAGCGAATGTCATTGTAACTTTAAACAGCCCTAAACAAAGTCCAAAGATTGCCCTCGCTAACATATAAGCAGCATGCATATGTGCGAACACAGGCTGCTTTTTATGTGCCCCTACCGACCGACGCGCTGGCGAGCAGAGCGTGCCGACTGTCCGAGCAGTCCGGCGCTGTACGGAGATTTTCATTTAAATAAAGAAGGAGAAGACGAGACAAAGCTCACGAATGAAATAAAATGCTTACCCGAAACAGAGTGATCCTCGTTGTTTCCCTCAATAAACAGCAGACACCGGCAGATACGAGCAGAATGCACTTTGTCCGAAAACGCACGCGTGGGCTCCTCCAACCTCTCGCGTCTCTCTATCCCACCTCCACATCCTCGCTCCCGGAGAAGAACATGCAAACACATTTCATAGATTTTTGGAGCTTCACACAAAAACCGAAGTGGACTTTTGGTCACGGAAAAAATAAATAAACCTTTAAGTGGTTAAAGAGCTTCATGAACGGGAGACGATATAATAGATCCAGCCTGTAGTGGGGCTGTCTTTCTCTCTTTCTGTGTGCATATGAGAAAGGAATAATGAATGAAGTATAGTTTTGCGAGCAGTTCTTATGGAGAGGGCCGGAGTCCCAGCCCATTGTTGACTCTTCTTAATGGCTGTTGGCTGGATTTTTTTCCTCGAGCGAATGATTGGTTTGGAATAGCGGAACTTTTGCACATTCATGCTTTCTAGGAATTTTGATGCTGATGGATTATTTTAATATGCAAAACACACAAGTATCCATTAATTTTTGAGAAATTGTATAACCTAATTTAGTGTTCCGTTAACGCTAGTAAAATGCCAAATTTAAATAAATGTATGTAACTGTATAGTTTCACTAAACTGAATTAGATATTAATTTTCGTATATAAGCTTCTAGGAGTATTATGTTGACCTCATTATGTATAACTTGTTTGGTAACGTTAGTTTATAAATGAATAAAATTAATTATCCATATAATATTTACAGAAATCAACAAAATAACAATTAACATATTATTGGGATAATAAATATTTTTAAATATCGTATTAAATAAAGTACTGTTTTTTATAATGGTCATATTCACATAAAATAATAGTATGGTATATTTACTGGTGCAAACACGTTTTAAGTTAATATTCAAAATTATAATAATTTCTCCAAATCATCAAAATTCATACGGATGTAATACATTTTTGTAATATATAAATGTTTGGGATATATAAATAATTAATTTATAAATGAATAAATCATTTACAATAATCACAGCATTACCAGCGGGTTTCTCTTTCTTTATTGTATCATTTACTGTCACAGAAGAGCCATTTTGGTCTCTGTGTCCATATGTCCGTCCTTCGGTCGTGGACACTCATCCTCGCCGCTTCGCGAGTCCACTCCACCTCTTGTGAGCGTCCTGTGTGTTTGGCAGGCGGCCAGCTTAAGTGTGGGGAAGTGACACCGCCAGGGCGGCAGAAATTTTCCTCAGTTTCGGGCTCCTTCCCAATCGCAGACGAGCGCTCGTGCATTGGCTGGAAAGTGGAACAGCTCGTCAGGGACAATCAATGCAGATTGATCATTGCGGCGCTGCTGCCTGCGTGTTCGAGGGCGGGGTTGCGCGTTACAGACCCACACAATTGCATTAACAGGAAAGTTAGTGGAGTGCCACTACTTGTATGTAGTTCTCGTCATGTTTCCTAATTTATCTATTTTCACAGAGTGCTCAAGTTTATTTAAGCCTATGTGAATTATGATATATAGTTTATATCATATATTATATGATATAGAGTACCGTGGTATTTTAAAATGACATATATACATAACAGTTTTGTTTGGTATCATGAAGAATATAAAAGGGGGAATCAAACATGTAGTTCTCTATTTTCAGATTTTGTTAGATTTTAGATTTTTCTCTAATGTCAGATTCTCACTCTAAATCTGTTACTAAAACATTAATAACCAGTTTCTCCACTTATCTATATACAAACCCAGTTTTAAGCATGTGTGACCAAGTTTTCCCTTAAGATGAATGCAGTAATGGTACCAGATAATAATTCCACAGTATTTGAATATAAACTGTAGTGATATACCATAAAATTTCTATTATGTTCAAAGATTACCATGGTATACCCATCAAGATAGTGCCCAATAATATAGTGTTGTGATAGTGTCATGCTATCAAGAATGCACACCATTATTAAAGATCAAAGAGAACCAAATGTGTCAATATAAAAACAATATATTAAATTAAAAGAAGCTATACTGACCAACTAATAATCCCTGCATGGTAGTTGGGGCTCCTGACTTGAGTCAGTTGTTTGTGAGCCCATTGGTCAGACCTTTGGAACTCAAGTTGCATCACACTCTTAGTACACCCTGGAGGGCATTCCTGTAGTCTCCAGTAAGAGTAAATCAGTGGGGCACAACAGATCTGTGTTTGAACATGTGGGAGAGACAAACCTCATCTTCAAATAGGGTCACAATACATTTCCTTTGCATTAGCTATCACTCTTCACCTTGATCTGCTGTAACTTTAGCTGCCTGTTCGCTTGCCATGTCCTGACCACAAAACTAATTAAACAGCCAACAGTAAATACAAAGTGACATGTTTCCAAATAAATGATTGTCTTTCCTTATGGCCACATGCTTCCACATAACTTTGATACCCCCTTACTTTCCTATCTGTGGTTCTGTGTGTGTGACTGTTTGGGGGGGGGATATTGAGTGGAAGGGGGTGGGGTGGCGAAAGGACGCTGGATTAACATCACATGGCTCTCTCCGGCAGCCAGACACATGACCCGCACCACAGTAGAGGATAAAACCCACTTGAAAAACGAAGGCAGAAACCAAGAGAAAAAAAATGAGATGGAGGAAACGTCCTGTGTTCTTAGAAGCTGAGGAATGCTGTGTCGGCCTGCTTTTCAAACACAGAAATACAGCAGACTCATTCCCATAAAGAGTGTCTCCATCTTTCTCTCCTAAGCTTGTGCCTGAGATTTTTGACTTCATATTGTTACCTTCCTGTTTCTCTGTGAGATCTTTATACCTCCACACATAATTGACATTTGTACAAATAACACACAGACTGTCAGTTGTGTCATTTGTTAAGGCCAGTAAGGTTTATTCATTCTTTATTAGCAATGATCACTATGCAGTTGCTAGGGTCTTTGTTAGGTGGTTAGTTACTGGCAAAATCAAAGAGTCCCACCCCCAAGTCTTTTTGATATTTTGGTGTCTAGATATAGCTTGTGCCCCCACCGTGTAAGTCTACATTTTTTGCCGTTATTTTTTGGGGGTCTGCAAAACAAAAACCACCCACCAATATCAATAGTCGGTAACACAAATGCTACAGTTTAGCATTTAAAATGCAATACTGTTATAGAAAGCCACAGCAAACACTTAAAGAAATGAGAATTCTTGAGCAATCAGAATGACCATCAGTATTTATTTTCCTAAACGCCACTAATTAAACATTAGCTGTTGCAGCGGCTCCACCTGGTGGATGTATGAGGAATTGTAGCCCAATGATCGTTCTAATTTCCTGTGTTTTTCAGTACAGGAAGTAGAAGACATTATTTCTTACATCCTGTGTTAAAACACTGGGTAGAGGCAGCCTGTTCAGACAGCACAAGCGTAAACATATTATTTAAATATTTAATTTTATTTAAAATGTATTCAAAATACACATCTTTATTTAGCAAGATACATAGTTGACCTATAATTAGACATGACAGGATATGTATGCAAATATCACAAACACTTTAATTTCATTCAACATTCTATGTTGCACTGTTGACCCTGGCCTTTATAACTCTAATATAACTATAATAAAGTGTATTTCAGTATTTCATAATAGAAGTATTTCATAATAGAAGTTACAGTGTATATTTTACAGTGTATATTTAAAGAACATTTAAACAGGCATAAAGGTGCTGTTAGAGGCAGCGGAAAACAGGCATGCCTTCTCAAGATATTTCCAGAGGATTACAACAACTTTAACACACACACACACACACACACACACACACACACACACACACACTTTCAGTCAAGCGTTTTATTAGCTGCTGCAGGTTTAGGCATTTCTCTAATTAATGATCAGTGGTCCGATATTATCACCAGTCTCCTCATTATGTTTGGTGTGTGCACCGTCACAGTAGGGAAACTGTCCGGGAAAAACACACACATATAAATCACAGGCAGGCTCAAGCTACACATCTATCGAATAGTAAGACCAAAGCATCTGGATTGTAAATATCTGTGCATTACTCCAGTTCATCTAAAGGAAGCTTTTCTGGTATACCAGATACATCCGGCTTTAAAGATCTCATGCATGGTTTGAGGTCAGTGATGCAGAGTAGTTTGGTTGCTTTTGCAGCTTAATAAGGTCTGTCCTAAATCACTTTCATTATAAGCAGTACAACAGTGCAAACATTTTGCAAAAACAATCCTTTTGTGTTTCTCATGAGAATGACAACCACATGGTTTGTGTTTTTCAATGCTTTCACTCACTTTCTTGGACCTCCAGCATAGACAGTACACAGCCCTGTTGCTGATGTCTTTGATATCAAAGCTGTGCACTACTTTGGGACTGTCTTTGTTTATGGTGTGATTGATTCTGTTTTTGGGAGCACTCTGCCCACTGAAGCAACGTGTCAGCAGGTACGTGCTCAGAGCTGCAGTCACTGCAACAGGAAGGACGATGGTCAGGTGATCTACAAACACACATCAGGAAGCGCTTGTGTTTGAGAGGCTGCTCGCAAGTATAACTTTCAATAGAGATAACACAAGCACTTCAAGTATTTGTAGTTTCTACAGTTAGGTTTAACTGACCTCGATTCGTCCTCTCGTGAACACTAACTCACACTATTATTGTTTGATAAATGTTTAATTCTTATTTTTAATCTATGCAATTCTACACACAGGTGGGGCATATAACAAAAGCATTGTGAAAAGCATTGTGAAAGCATGCAAACTTATGACCCACTAACGTGTGAATGCATTAAAACACCTTAACTGTACTCGTTTGTATTGCATGCATGTCAAATTGCGACTCAATACAATTGTCAATAAACAAATAGAATAAGAATTAAAATGTTAAGTCCTGTTTAACTAAACAACAAATTTTACCTGCACTGAACACAAATGCTATTGTACAGTCAGTCGATCAAGGTTGACAATAGCTTTAGAATAAACCACGAATAATCTCCTACCATTAGAAACGCTAAAACCCGGTGTTAACAATGGTTTAATCAATGCTGAGAACCCTTGCAAATGGAATAGCATAGTAGTAGTGTATCTAGGTAGTATTTCAGTTTTACACTGCACGTCTGATCGGCTTTTTCGTCAAACCGCGAAAATTTCTGCGCGATGACCTCACTGAATAGCCGACCAATGGCTGGAAAACGTCGTCCACTCGTCATGCTGGTTTACATTTCTGTAAACGCGACACCTAAATGTAAAAGTAACCAACAAAACAGTTTTGTACCCGTTTTATCACCTATTTAAGATAATTTTGGGAGGTATATAAACGCATATTAATAAAAAACTAGGGTGTATAACAAAAACTTTGATGTGCTTTATTTTTAGAATGATAATTTCATAAAGAACATCAGTAATTTATATACAAGGAAAATACCATATACACGTACACATGTATAACTAAACATTAGTTACAACAGGTTAAAACAGTCACACTAGTTCACAACACATGAATTTTAATCTAATTAAATACTTAAGTATTTAATACCAAATCAATACCAAAACAAACTTTATTAATAAAGCAATTAATAAACACAAAGCGATTCAGACTTTAGCAATCATTTTATTACAGTTTTCATCAACACACAAAGCTCAACGAGCCCATCAGGAAATTAAATATACAGAAGTTTGCTTGAGGAACTGTGTCCTCTTACTCATGGACCCAATTAAGTCTGGCTGAACCATGTTAGCATCTAATTTAACAAGAACAGGAAAAAGGGGAAGGGGGAAAAAAAAAAATCAACCTAGGGTCGGTTGGGGTTACAAGGGTGGGTTGGGAAATGAGAATAAAACAAACAAAACAAAAAAAAGTTATAGAAACTGCTTTAAATAACTGGTTTGAAATCCTCCATAATGGTGAATGTTTGTGTAGTTGGTCATGGCTATGGAAAGGGGTAGAGACAGTCTTTGCAATGGCAAATGGAAACAAAATATATACTCAGTTTTCAAGTCCTTTAGAATACTCCAGAAATAAGGACAGGAGGTCCATTTTTTCTTTAATTACCTGCTATGATTTTAAAAGAATTCCTTACAGATTTTATACAAAATGATACCCAGCATACCCCTCACTCCTTAGCCAAAAAAAATCCTGATCCAATGTACAGTTGGAAGCCCAGGAAACAGAAATAAAGTAAACTGTAACAAACACATCTCTCTATTTCCAAATTATATGACAAATGCAAGGAGAAACAAATAATTATTTAGCCCTCCCATCCCAGTTCTTTAAAACAAGGAATGCTTTTAGAGCCATAAACATTTTCAACAGCAAAATTCATACAGACTGATCCTAAGCAGCGGGTACGTCGCTATAGCAACGATGAAGGTAAAGCAAGAGATGTGGAGGAGAGAATTTAATTTGGGGGAGGAGGGGCAACATTTGTAGTTTTTAGTATGTACACCATGGCTGCCAGTAGGGACAACAGAGGGGTGCTCTGGTGAGGGGAGGCGTGGCTTAAAGAAAGCACTCCAATGGAAACCAACAAGATGTTTTTTCTTAAGCTTTTTCATTTTTATCTTTTGAGCTTTCAAATCTCCCCTAACCTTTAGATGGAGAGGTGTATTTTCTCCCACCATGATTCTAAATCCAAAACTACATTGCATACTTTTGTGTCCATTCCCGAGCTATTCTGTTGTATCTGTGTAAAAAAAAAAAAAAAAAAAAAGACAGTCAATAATTAATAGAAAGTTTGGAATACACTTAAAAATAAATTGAAAAACCATGCGTGTCAGTAGTCCAAACAAATGCTCATATTTTGATTATGAACTATATGGTGATGGGGGTTGTGACTCTTCAGTATTCCCTCTTGAATACTCAGTGTTTACCTGGCCCAGATTTGATACAGCTAAACACAGTCTTTCCAAATTCTAAAATAAGACTCGGAAGAAAACTGAAAAACTTCACCCATTTGCCTAAGAAAACATGTGTTGGTCTACACAAGCTGCTGACCTGATTTCTGAGTCAACATAACAGCAAGCCAAAATGTTCACTTTTGTTGTGGCAATATTCAGGATTGACTGTTCACACTCATTAATGTGATTAAATCATATTGGTGTGTTCAGACAGTGTAGTCCATGTCTGATGTATAGGTTGCCATAGTAATGAAGCAGACATCAGCACATAGCCTGGAGACTTTCTCATACACCAGAGCACCTGGCATGGAAAGACTGGCTCTGCTCAGGACGATTCATGTGGTACTGAGCTCAAAGTTTTTTGCTGCCTGCCAGAACAAAGCCTACTGTACTGCAATATCATCTAGGACAATGACGTTTCACTGCAGTTCAAGTAAATGAACCACAAAACAGGGTTTCAAACGTATCAGTGAACAAATAACATGCCTGATGCAGAGAAAAGGTGATGGATAGCCAAACAGGAAACCAAACAATGTATGCAATAATATACATATTAATGTTAAAGCCTATAGCGAGAAAGTGTACAAAAAACACCTTGACTTGTAAACATTGCACTGCTTTAGTACACTAAAGGACACTCACTTTTCCCTGTCAGTCTTGTAAATGCGGGCAATCTCAGGTACTAAGGGGTCGTCCGGATTAGGGTCACACAGCAGGGAGCAGATGGACAGGAGAACTGCAGGACAACAGACAAATTGTTAAAAAACAAAATGTGACTCTTTGTAACTTGTCCATTAACACTTCATCAGGATTTAAAAAAGTAAACGATACCAAAGGATGGAGAAAAATGTTTAGAAATTATTATTTTTTGCCATTCTGTTTGGTGGCAACACCAAATTTTCAATACAAGCAGCTCAAATGAACAAAGCTTTTGTTAATGAAGTTCATCAGCGAACAACATTTAAACACTACACAAGCTAAATTTGCCTTCATCTGCACGCATTTGCATAGAAACTATGCAGTTATTAAAAATAACATTCACAGTTTCTCTCGTCATTACTGTGCTCATCTCAAGAAGAGTTTACTCAAGATTCAGCCTATTATGTACAGTCCTAATATATACATGCATACATAAAGCATACCATGCATTGAGACGAACAGACACACCGCTCAAGAGTAAAACCACATTTCAATACTCAACAGAAACCCAAGTATTGCATTAAAGTAGTTTTCAAACAGTTGAAACATTAAACCACCAGCTTTGAATTAAAACTGTGCATTTTACAGTTGAACAACTGTCTACTCTCTTGTGAAGACTACAGCAGAATGTGACGCCATCTATGAAGTCTCAAACATTTTTTAGACCAAGCAATGGTAACAGGCTGGTGATGCCCTGGTACACATTAGTCCTACTGAGATCCAGTGCTAATGAATTGCTGGATGCAGAAGGTCTTTGGCATTATCGCTGTACCTTTGGAGATAGTAAGCGCTGGTGACCACTGTGACCTCAGAATATCCAGACAGATGCTGCCATTGCTGTTGATATTTGGGTGATAGATTCTTGTGGTAAATGCAACCTTAAAAAATGAAGCAAGACATAAGCAAAAAAAATAAAATGCAACCCCACTTCGTGCATCATTTTAAACACAACTACTTATGATATATAACCAAGATACACATTTGAACATTTTAATATAGGCTTTAAGGAATGAGATGATCCAAACTCACAAATAATTAACCAGCATCTTAACCAAAATGCCTGATAACCTGTTGTTGTGTCAAACAGGTGTGGATACTACTGACCTTTGGAGGTTTGAAGGGGTAATCTGTGGGAAAGTGTATGGTCAAGAAGAACACTCCACCCTGGTAAGGACTGTCATTCTGTCATAGGGTTAACAAACATTCTATTTATGCTAATTACCAACACATTACATTTCAAACAAGTCATTTAAATATTAACTTATATTAACGTATATTATATTATAACAACTTCAACACCATGATTTAAAACAACAGGAAAATTAGTAAAGATTAACTACAGGTTGACCAGCTCTATAAAAAAAAAACCCAGTAAAATTCAATTAACAGAGCTCCTAGTAAAAAAAAAAAACATGAAACACTTACAGGTCCCATTATTGTGGCCTGCCAGTGAAACACTGAAACACAAGGTAAAATCAGAAATATTAAGAAATATCCAATGTCAGCCAATACAGAAAATATCATATCACATTAAAACACACAAAAATAAGCCTTCAATAAATCTCTTCATATGATTATCTGTGTGTCATTATATCAAATATTAGTCTTAATCTTAAGGCATAACACATTTGCAAGATTAGAATCATTCAAGTGTCCTCTGAAGATTACAGTATAAAATATGATGAAGCAAATTTGGTTACAATTATGTTTTCATAATTCATTCCAGTCAGTTCCCTGAGGTTCTAAGTGGGTAAAATAAGATTTTACATATGATTTAATAAAGTCGATGATCCTTTGGCTGCCACATACTGCTGTTTGTCCAATCGGTTCAAACAATCAGCCTTCCTGTAACTGAACCTCACACTTAATATTGATGAGCTCTATAGATCATATCAGGTCATACTGAAAACACATCTGTCAGAAAAACATACTCCTAACTCTATGAAGGTCTGCTCCGATAATTGCTATAACTGATTCATAGCTAATGTTAATTTCCCTATCCTTTTGATACTCTACATTTAGGAAGCCTGAATAGGCAGCAGTGCAAGTTTATCACAGCAAAATGTTTCACCCTGTCAAACTTGTGTCATGGATTTCATTATGAACCAAGACTATAAGAATTGCAATTCGCAGTTTAATACGTTTAGAATAAGACACTATACAAGTTACTTACTGTCATCCCCTACTGGGCCAGCTGAACACTGAGCAGGTGGGTCACGGCCCAAATCATGCAGCTCCTGTAAAACATAGAAAAGAAGTTAAAAACTGAAATGCTAGCAGCTAAACCTTTACCTGTCCAAATCACCAGCCTGACATACGTACATACATTCCGCAAGAACAAAGAAGCAACTAAATAAAAGTGACACTAAACCCTAAAACTATGAATATTTGCGCTTTGATTAAAAAAAATACCCCAACACCCGCAATTGCCGAACAACATCAACAAGAATATTGGACACACAAAAGTGGATGCAAGTTAATGCTGCTGTAATGTCAAGAAGGGGTGATCGCAGCTTATGTAACTGCCTTTTCCAGGTTACACTGGTCCACTGAAACCCGTGGCTCTTAAACCTTTAAAAAAAATTAAAAAGCGATTCATGTTTATAATGTGTACATGAAAGCATTGTAGCACATATTTAAATGTGTATGGGCAATTGGCTTGCGCCAATTTGCTTGCGGTAACCTCGTATGTATCCCGTATAATACATACAGATGAGATTCCTAAATAAACGAAAACACAGATCCAATCAATTCATATCGTTAAAAACATGTTGGCTTAAAATGCATACTTAGGAACACGTTCACATACCATAAAATGGCTTGAACAAACACATCAATGTAATGGCAACCCAAAGGGCCAGCCAGCTATCTCTTCCCGAGCGGTTAGTAGTCTCACTGCTCAAGACTCATGAGTTCAGCCCAAAACTCAAACGTTTTAAATAAAATAAGGACTCCAATAAAATAACTTTAAACAGCGCAAATAAGACTACCAAATATTCTTAATGTGTGGTACAGTGAAAGATATACACGATCCTAATTCAGGATTCTGAAGCGGGCCTTTAGCCCCGGCGGTTCGCTTGAGTTAGCGTGCTAACACGTTATCACGAAAGCTAGCGTTAATCCTCCGACTAACAAACATTTCTCAATCTGAAAACAACGTTATTTTTTATCGATATAAAGCTTCGTGCAGATAGAAAGTTAAAACAGACAGCGAATATGTTTTTATATCACCCGCACACAGGTCGACGAAGGGTCGCTAGCCACTGTGTTAACAGCTATTCCGGCCCGAACCAACGAACCGGGGCGCTTTACTCCACTTGTCATTGTACCACAGGTACAGTAGACACATGAAACCGTTTGATATAGTCACTCAACCTTTTGTCCGTAAATAAGACAGGGTGGTAGATTTTCGGTGCGGAATTCGGTACCCATTACTTCCTTCTCCTTACCTTGTGGATTCTTTTGAGAGCCATTGTTGTGCTGTTAGTACTGTCAAAAACGCACAAAACGCGTTTTATATTCGATTAATGGCGTTTCTTCACTTCAGATTCGACCAGCCCTCAGGAGTCGTAATAAGGGACACCTTGGGGTGATAGTTCAATCGGTGTTGCGTGTATGACAGAGCCGGTTGGTGTAATTTGAAGGCGAAACTGTACGGTGGTGTTGATAGCGGTTCGGTCCTTCCTCCTGTAGCAGCGGCGGCAGCGAGCAGCTACCGCATCACCCACACTGCGCTGCTCTAATCAGATCCTTCCGCCAATGGACGCAGTCGCCGGGAACGGTTGCGCGCCGACGCCAGTTGCCCGATGGCGCCCTTGAAAATAGCGAAACTAATGCAATAGTGGGGCCAAAATGGCGGCTGGCGCTCGAGTATTTTCACGGGTGTTGAGCCCAAATGAATCCTGTGGTTAAAAGCTTCCATTTCGAGCAGAGAACGAGTTTCATCATCAGACGAATGATCGGGAAGAGCTAGAATATTGCAGTATTTGTTGAGATCTTTATTTTACGTGGTGCTTGTACGACTCGTATTCACATTTATGTAAGAGGTATTTTATGGGTTGTAACATTTTATTATAATTGTAATAACAACAGCCTCAATCAGAGAAAGTTTCGCCAATGCGGATGAATATTTCACAAAGTTTAATCGCGACACAAAACGAGATTATCAATTGATGGGGCATGTATATTTCAAACTAAGGACCAATTATGTGAATTATTAGAACTGGAAATGTTCAATTAAAAAATCTTGCTTTTTATAGTAATGTATGTGCTTTTCGTGTTAACTTTTTGTTTATCTTAGATCCACATTAAAGCCATATCCGACCTAAGCTCTATCTCAAATTACCCAGACCATCAAGTATAATTTTGGTAAGACCATCTAGTATGGTGCGTTTTATTATTCATTTTCTTTTTACTACTTCGTTTTATTATTCATTATTCATTGCGTTTTTTTTATTCAAGTTGCCTTCTCTGCATTTATAAAATTTGATTGCAATTCATACAAATTATTTTTTTTTAATTTTTCTCTTACCCTCACAATAATCCTGATCAAACTATTGACCTATAGTCCTAAAATACATTGTTTCATCACGATATCTTTATCTGGCAAACACAGGTTTATGCCCTTTTAGGTTTATACTCCATTCAGATAATCACATTCATTGTTAAAAAATGAACGTGAGTTCATTCAGTTGTTGACAACTGTGAGGAATTTCTAGAAAGCGCAGAATTGCAAATCTTGTACAAAACAAATCAGATTATAAATATCAGATAACATTCATTGCAAACATAAATCAAATATATCTTGGAAATTCAGGGAAATAAGAAATATGGGGAAATACTTTTTTGGAAAAGGGTTAATTAAGCTTGCAACAATCACGAATCTTCATGCAAAAAGCTTAACGATATATTTTTGTTTCAGAAAAAATAGAAAACCCCTTACCATATCAACAAAAGCTAATTGTTTATCATTTACAATGCTACACCTCCTTCTGCATTTATTTAGGTTTTAATCGCTTTGCATCGTTTAAAAAGACTGACGTCAATAAAGCAGCAACAAGGCCTGCATGGGCGCGAGCTCGCTCGATTTCTTATCTCGTACACAGGGAAACCCCGAATCAGCCTCCGCGTGATGGCGGTATGAGGCAGTCCCTGCAAGGCAGATCGTGGGAGTTCCTGTCTTCTCCATGTCGGGGTGGTGCTGCAACGCGTTGAGGATACCCTGAGCCGTGCAGAAGTTGCCCAGCCCCTCCATCAATCCATTTCTCTATCCATCCGCCCCCTCACAGCACCAGACAGAGTCCAACATCCCCAGCATAACTGTTTCCCCGGATCTGCAGCGACGCATCTTATCCCCGACCGACGGTGGACGAAGAAGATACGCACCAAGTAATGCTGCTTTTGCAGCCAGCGAAACCCGCACCACCGAAGACCGTTAAGTCACCCGTAAGGAGTAGGCGCACTTTCCCCCAGATCTACAACAACTCATGAAGATGTCCAACGCAGACATCATGGGTTTAAACTCTACCGACCGCGTAATCAAATGTAAGTGCACGGTGTTTGTTGTGCTTTGTTTAATGATACTCATCATATGTGAGCATGCAAGACTCGACAGTTATGTGCGGTTGACTATGATCCACGGTAATCGGGTTTCTATTATAATGGCTTATGCAGTTTTGATGATATGCTTTAATAAGGATATAGTTTAATGAGGATACAGTTTTTTTAATTGAAGCTAGATTTCTGTTTTGTTGAAAACGTCATTGATTATACATCAATGATTGATCAATTACACGATATGTTTGCATTTCCAACAACTCTTTGCTTTGAGAGTGGCAACCCGGTACGGTTTCCTATGTGTTCGGTCATGCTGATGCAGGCGAGGCGCATCTCTAGAGCGCATCGGAGGCTGCGCACGCCTGCTGGCGAATGCATGAACTGTTATACAGAGGCTGGTTACCCGAGAGAGAGCGAGGGAGAGGGGGAGGACAGCAAGTGAGAGATTAACATCTTGATCCAATGAAATATTTTTGGCAGTTTAACGATGACAACGAAAGGACGACTTAAAGGTAGCGTGACTTTTGAATTGCATTTGTGCGTTATTGAATGCAGTGTGCGTAATTATGCTCACGCGTCCTTACCAATGTCAGTGCGCGCGCGCGTATCGGGTAGCAGCCAGTCCTCAGATAACGAGATGATCTCGTGAGTTACCGTATTGATTTTGCGTATAGTGATGTGATGTGCAATGCCTTAAGACGTTACATGAGTGCGCTCTTGTCGAGCAAGCAAGATGGGGCGAAATGCTTGTTTATATGACACGACATCGTTGTTCAGTCGGCCTGTGAGGGTGTTTCAGCGTATCCTTCTAAAGCACTTTATCGATTTGTCAGAAACCATGTAAACAAGGATACACATCCAGTCCTAACAACTTTAAAGCCAAACACAAAGTTACAGAGAAATAGGACGAAATTAGTGCTGTTCCATATTGCATATGATGATGAATATGCATACATATGTTAAGCGTCAATACAAGCAAACATCAGTTATACCAGTGCATGTTTTTATATTATTTACAACTATGTTGACTTCCCCGGTTAAGCAACACCATATATTGCTTTTGGTGACCCTAGTGTAATAGTATGTTGTTGTCACATTATTGGACTAGCCAGTGAGGATGCAGTATCCCTGAACGTTAGTATATTTGATGTGTATGTTTGATGTGGGTGGGTAATTAGGGTTTAGCATGACTGTAGACTCAGAAGATTTCCATAAGCATGTAAGGGACACTGAAATTATGTTTGGATTACAGAAAACAATAGAGTGGGTTGGTTGGTTGGTTTAATGTGTTGTAAAAGTGAGTGTGCTTTGGACAAAGAGAGCGAGTCAGTGAGATCTATTTGCTCTTTTCTGGTGTGTAAGAGACCATCCCACTACAACCCTGGAGTGTCACTGCCTGTAATTATTTAGCAACATATGCCATTCTGCATTAAATAATTATACTGTAACATATGTGTCACAGTTATGTAATATTAACTGTTAGGTAGCCCTGGTAACAGGCTTCAGGCAGGGTCTGTATGAGAATACGACCAATTCTAACCTATTTAGGCACAAGGACAGCAGCCTGTGTAAAAGTGATAAAGGTGGATGCAGTGTCAGAGGTGAATTTGGGAATCAGTGAATTGTCCAAGAAATGCTTGTACCATGGTGGGGAAACATGGTAGATTCATGGTAGGGTTTGATATATAGTATGGTACTTAATATATTAGAATACTCGTATACAGGGTCCCCCTAAAACGCTGTGGTAACACTATGGTATTACCATAGTACATATCATAAATGCTAAAACCATGGAACCTTTTGGTAAATATTTGTTATTGGAGGTGAAAGGGGAAAATGCATTGGTTAGCAGCTTGACATAAGAATTCAGCAAATAATTCCATGGTACCACAGTGCATGTCAAAAATAAATTGTTCCTGTAGATCAATTGGTAGAGAATTGCGTTTGCAGCACAAAGGTTGTGGTATATCCCAGGGAATACACATACTGATAAATTGTAAGTATTGAATGCACTACACGTTGCTTTGGATAAAGACATCTGCCAAATGCATAAATGTTATGTAAAAACATGGCATAATAAAACCATGGTACTTTTGGTACTGTTTTCTTTGTAATAAAAGACTAAAGGTTATGTTTTGGAATATGGCATCCTTATGATAATTAAACAGAAATGAGTACAGTGAGTATCTAATTGTATTATGTACTGCATTCACCATTGGACACAATGCAGCTCACAGCCATCTGTCTCCCTACGGTAGTAATGCGACAGTAATGACTAGGTTCCACTAATTGCATCACAGTGTATTTTTTATGATTGGTACTAATAGGTGTTCTTGGTCTCAAAGATTGGAGCAGTTTTAATACAAGAATTTACTGTTTGCATACATAACGCATTCAAATGCTCAGAGAACTGAAGAAGAAGCGGCTACAAAGATCAACATTTTCTTCAGATTATGTGTGTGTTAATTCATGCATGCCTCCCGCAGAGCTCCAACACACAACATGAACGAGATGTTAAAGCCCAACAGAGAGACTGAGAGAGTGTTGACATGAGCCTGCCGATAAATGAAACAAGGGGAGGTGAAAGAAAAGAGAGGGGGAATGTGTGAAGGGTGCGGAGGATGGGAAGTAGGAGAGACAGAATTAGGCACGTGACAGCAGATAGATTGATGGATGCCTATGTGGTTGTTTCCTAGCATCCTATCTCACACACAGCAGTGCTTGCTGGATGTTAGTGCAGTGCAAGAAATATTGGCTGCTATTTTTAAAAATAGCGAATCAGTACAAATTGTGCCATGATAATTAAATTACAGGTACATTACAGTGTTGTCATATGACCTCATTACCTTTATCATTTATTGTCACATGACCTCATTAAATTATTTGCAATGTCAATATTTAATTTTAATAGGAAAAATTTTTGTTCTGCTTTAATGTATGGGAGAATGCAATACTGCATTTATACAGGACTCAGAGTCTAAAGTGCTTCCGTCTAACCAGATACTGAGATAATCAACTTTATTGCACACCTGAATTATGCAATCGAGAGAGCAAGAGAGACAATTTTGTATCATGCAATGATGTAGTACTGCAGGGTTATAATGAAAACGGTTTCCTCCCACACAGAGGCACAGGTCACAACACACAGACGTTACAGGTCACCAGACTCTGTGAATTTGGGCATGCATACACCAATACATGCAGATGTAAGTGAGAACACTCCTTCACACCTTCACACACTACAGTCTGGGTCTCTCTATTGCACACACACACGCTGTAAAATGGATTACAAAACTCAGTCATCTAGGCCCTGTAAAGGACCTGAGGTTAAAATCGACTGTAAGTCATAAGTAGGTTTATTCTCCTGTAAAATTGTAAACACTGTGATTTTGTGACGCTGTCAAAACATTTCCTTGTTTGTTTAAGCATGCCGACCTGCCTGACACAGCAGCATTGGATCAACCAATGGAATCAGTTTGTTTGTCTTGCCAAGGGCAGATAGGGGGACCTTTGGAAACCTGTATGAAAACATTAATTGTTATTTATTATTTATTAATTGATTTAAATTATGAATAGAATAATTAGAGTTCGAATTAGATAATTAGAATACTTTAGTTTGACTATTTTTGTGATTCTTTACAGCCATGGCCCATAAAAAATACTTCTTACTAACCAGTTAATTCCTAATAAAAATACAGCCCTGCCATACATAAACAATCTAGTTTTAGATTGAATTACATCACTTGACACCATGTTCAGTAACATGTAATAATGTGACCAGGGTGAATATATAATAGTGTGGCTAACAGGAAACCATGGCCTTAATCATTTGTGCATAATACAGGAAGTGGAATAGAGTAAATATACCATTCTGCCACATGTAGATGTCTGTCAACAGATCTGGTTCAAAACATCATAAAGGTGAAACAGAGAAGCAAGAGTGGAAATGCAGGAGAGAGAGGGAAAGACTAAATTTAGCCTCTTTAACATAAATACTTGGGTGTGAGTTTAGAGCGCAGAGGACACAGTAAAATGGTGCATTGCAAAACCCTAATGAGGCCATGCAAAACCAGGAACATTTATTTGATCTAGAAATCTAGTAGATCTTCACATCTCACTTCATCCTGTATTTTCCTCTGCCTGAATGCACAAGTGTTACTGCTCACTTCTGAGCTGTCAATCATCCCAGCTTACTCTGCTGATTGGTTCATTTGCCTGTTTGTCATCTTGATGGCCTGCCTCCTCTTTGTACGTGTGTGCAGATGGCCTCTTCTTGTGTGAAGTGTGCATTAATTGCACAACTTCAAACAATGCCTGTAAAAATCCCTCTGTCAAAAGCGGGTAATGCCTCATTACCTTCTACCAATCTGGGTCAGGCTCAAGCCAGCACCCATGTGCACTTTTATTTTGTTACATTTTCTGTCTCTTTTCTGTTCTCATTCTTTTCATCCTTATCTTTCCATCCTGTCTCTTTGCCGTATTTGAAAATTTAGAGAGAATAGCCAGCTATATTTTAAGCTAGTCTGTTGTAGCAACACAGCAGTTTTGTTTGACAGGCAGTAAAATATGTCTTTCATTGCTTTTTTGTTTGGCCCCAGGAGGCTGATACAGGCCCTTGTTGTAGTTGTGTGATCACTGGATGATGTATTTCAGATTGTCAGAGGTTTAATAACAGGATGTTGCATGTAGCACATTGGAAATTGTTCTACAATAGCATTGTGGATGTTTGCTGGACTTTGCTTTCAGTTGTATTTTAGAATCTTCAAAGTTGTTGTCTCAAAACATTTCTGGACGGAAATTCTTATAATCGGTGTAATGGGACTGTTGTATCGCAAAGTGAGTGCGTTAATAGTCCTGTATGGTACTAAATATGCAATTGTAGAACCTTAGGACATTAGGACAGTGAACTAACTCACGACTTACATTCAAATGATACATTTTGTCAGGAAATGTGTTTTCCCTGCTCAAACCAATTGAACTACAGTACAGGAACACAAATACAGGCTGTATGATATTATTGAAATAATTAAGCTAATTATTAATTTTGCTTTTACATCTAATATTTTAAATGATCATTAGATGAGTGACGAAATCATCTGCATGCACAGTGTATTTCAGAATACCTAGATATTTTCTTTTAGGCAATGCTACAACCTAGCACTAATAACTAATAATAGAAGTAACAATTTCTTTTCAAATTGCTTCTTAAAGCTGTCTGTAAAGTTGTTACAACTATAAAGTGCTAATTTGATATGCAAATTAAATCACACTGATGATAAACAAGCTGTGACAAAACGATTGCTCACATTTAAAACCAATGGCTATGCGTTTAAACTGCCGTGGCAGAACTCAGATCAGTGCACAGTGCTCAGTCACAATGTTGAAGCATTGCTGTCAATGCCATAATCCACTTTAAAAGCCTTTGCACTATACCATACAACACTATACAAATACCTTGCATTGAGTGAAATAGTTTACATAGAATAATAGTTTTTTTATATGTTAGCTGTGTGTTAAGTATAGTATATATAGTATATAGTATATACTCAAGTATATAACAGCAGCTTTAAATGTGATACTTCCAAAACATTTTTTTATCTGTATAAACAGAATCATGAAATTAGACTATTGCTATTGCTCCTACATTTTGTATGTCTAGAATCGTAATAACCTGCAAGGGTGACAACAGTGCTCCCTGTATGAAAAGAATGTGCAGGGTTAAGTATTGTGTTTTGATGCAATCTGCATTTAATGGGAAATGTTTGATTCATTCAAATTCAGTCATGTGTCTCACACTCTGTGTGAATAGCTTTACATATTGGAGTTTACACACATCTTTCTGCTGACTCAACACATATCACCCTTCCCTCTGTTGCAAATCACCTTCATTACCTGTTTCTGTCAAAGGACAACACTTATGAAAAGGACTGAATTGTTGTACTTTGGGTAAAATATTAAAAGGTATTTGAAATGGTGGGTGGGTCTCGGTCTCAGCTGGCTGTGGCTTATTATATATGTTAATGATACAACTCTTGTCAGTTTAAGTCTGTTTGTTGTACTCCTGGCATTCTTAGTGGCATGTGGAATTCTGTGAGAGTATTTCACGTCAACTATGGTGGTAAAGGTTGTAAGAAATAAAAGAACGATGAGATGCACGTTGCAAGTTAACAGGATTACTGTTAATTCTATGATTACAAAAATATAAGTCTCTATAATAAATAAGCCTTATAATGAGTTGAGCATGTCATTATTTTATCTTGGAGTGGAATCTGTTTAGAGGCAGACTGTAGTTTCTTACAAGGTACATGTGATAGCCCCGCCCCTAAATGGTGTGTAACAGCTAAATGGTGTGTAACAGCAAAAGAAGCTGCAATTGATCACTTAACGTGTCAGTCAAATTGATCTTCCTGTTTGGGTGGTGGGGGGTTCTTGGCTGTTTTAAACTTAAAAAAGCACCAAACCTTTAGCCACAGTTAAAGATCTGGCTACTAAAACTAAGGGTCTCTGTGATGTTAAGGTCAGGACAGGGTGAGGGCAGAAGTAAATGATCAGGGACAGAAGGGCAAGATGGAAAGATTGAGCACAGCTGTGACCTGAATGAGTCCCTCCCCTTGTACCTCTGGGGGAACAAGTGTGAGCCCGTGAGCGCCCTACTTTCCCAAAGTATGATTCTAGGACACTATCTGTGTTACCAGTGGTGGGGCTCCAGCAGGCTCAATGGATCCACAGAACAATCATTTTCATGGCCTGAGTGTGTGGAAGGGAGGGTTTAAGTGTTACACTTAAAGAGTATCATACAGATAAAAGTCAAGGTGAGATTTGAGAGTGATTTTTAGAACTTGCTGCCCAGTTAGTTGATGACAGTTAGTCAGGATGTTTCTAAATCAAGTTTCTTCTGAATTCAGACAGACTTTTAAAACACTACAAGGTCATGTCAAAAACAAAATGAGATTTAGATTTAACCAAGCCTATTTTTAATGATTTGCTTGTTAGACTGCACTCACCTGAATGATGTCAGTAAGTTCTATACCCAGATGTGCCTAGAAAAAGTGCCTACTTAAGTTAGACTTCATAGTAACAAACAATTTTATAGAAGAGTTAATATTATTTTCTGTTCTAATTGACTACTTGCTACAGCAGATATTAAGTTAAATAACATTGTAGAATCCACAAAGGCAGCACTTACCTGTAAATCTGTTTATTTTTGGTTGATGCAATTTATCATGATAGAGCAACATATTGCTTTACAGGTTCAGAACAAAAGTTAGATAGCACTTTTTAGATTATCCCTAAATTACATGACCAAATAGATCATCTGTTTAGCGTCTATGACAGCCATTGTCTGTGTCAGCTCTGACCTTGCATTATACTGCCACAACTCAACAACTTATACAGTCAACAACTGACTTATTTCAAACCTCACTTGCCACACACACACTGTGACAACTGTGAAAATCATATTAAAATTCATATATATGTATTCATAATATAACATTACTCTTTTTGTAAAATCATCATAAGGCATAGATGTTTTCTCTGGAAAGTCTTTCCTGAAAAAAGATATTTTGAAAGTTCCAGAAACCTGCTAGGCTGCTGGCCTTTCTTAAATTGGCTACTTTAATTGTAATTCAAATATAACATTGCATTAATATTGAAAATGAAATCAAATGGTTACTTCATACACTGTAAATCAGGGATAACCAAGGAGAAATTCTATCCTTAAATGTTGTTGATGCTACTGAGAATAAAAAGTAATTGTGCAAAAACACATTTCAACAATAGCATCACCTCACAGATGTTTAAATGGCACCATTCATTAGATGCAGACTCTATCTCTGCAGTTAGACACATTCATACAGGATAGAGGTCCTGGAGGATTCAATGTTCCTGGAGGTCCCTGCTTCAAACTATAATAGCTAAAAGAAAATTAAATAATTACATTTATTTGTATGTCCTAGAATTTATTGTTGTTTTTTTAAACAAATAACTTTTTGACTGGAATATGTATGAAATATGTGGAATATGTGGAATATTGTCTGTTTTTGGTTTAAGATAATCTGGGTTAGTGTAGAAAAACATTGCAAATCACTGTGTAAATGTGTATGTGGCTATTTTAAATGTGGTGTGACATGCAAACAGTATTTTGCTCATTCAGTTACACATGCAGTTTGTATGATCTTATAATAAATGGAAGACTACTTAAAATCTGCATGTAGTGTGTTTGTCGTTTAGGTTTGTGAAGTGTGTGTGGGGGGTTGAGTTCTCTATCTCGCAACAGTAGGGTTTATATTTAGCTCACATTGTGTTGCGCGGTTGTGTTCTGCTGTCTGATCAATGATTCATTGGCTTGCATTGCATTGTTGTGGTTGGTTATCAGACATGTTGAGGTTTTATCCTGTATGTTTGTTTGCATAAAATATCGCTGAAAAGATGAACTTTTGTGTGTGTGTGTATGTAGCCCGTCGTCATTGTATGGCTGTGTCCATGACAATAGTAATTATGCTCATGTTCAAATGAAACCAACATGCAATGTGCATATTCGGAAGAAATGTATGTAAATTTATGTACTGTAAATGTTTGTGTGTTTATAATGTTTGTTATGTGGCTATAGGTAACCAGAGGAACATATTTACATTTACTGTATTCATTTGGCAGTAGACACTGGACACTTTCATTTAGATTGAATTACAGTGCATTCAAGTTTCTATACATTTGGTCAATTTATGTGTTCCATATCAAACCCTTGACCTTGGGCTCACTAGCACCATGTTCTACCAACTTACTTACTATAGAAATACAGTTAGTTTTGCAAATGCTTTTTCATAACTCAGATGGCTTATGAAGGAACATTTTTTTAAATCTTTGAGTTTGAAATAGTTAACCATTTGATTATTGCCTTTAGTCCAGTTTGCTGACAGATAGTTTGCGACTGTTGTTGAAAGTTTAGAGGAAACTCTAGAGATCTTTTCTAAGGAGAAAAATCTGAAAAGCATGAGACATTTGTATTTGTTCTCAAAGGTCATTGTTGCCTATAGGAGAAAGAGTTGAAATATCATGATCCTCCTGTGGGTAAGGACATGATTAGATGCAGAGAGAGAGGTTGTGTCAGGACAGGTTTAGAATGAATGTCTTAAGCTTCTCATCTGTCACTGTATTATTTATTATTGTTTGTGTATACAGTATATGTGTGTGTCTTTATGTAGCAGTATGGGTGTATTATTGAAGTGCAGTATGCAGCAAAGATTTCTTACATAACACGTTCTCCTCAGGCACTGACACATACACACACACACATACACACACACACACACACACACACACACACACACACACACACACACACACACACACACACACACACACACACACACACACACTGCTGACTGCATAAGCATTCACATGTACTTGATCAACACACACATTCTCATTAAAAGAACTATCTAGAAATGCTTAAGTTCATTAAAATGTAATTTTAAGTGTTGATTTCCAGACATGTACTCAGAAATTTCCTGGTAAAAGGAAGTTTACCAGGAAACTTAATATTTTAATGTCTGTCCTTGACAGCAATGAAGTCAAATGAAGAGCAAATAGAAACATTTTATTAATTTTTCTCCTGAGAAAAATAATTCCTCTAGTAATTTCACATGCATATTCATAAGAGTTTAAATGTTATCTTAACAGTGTCAGACTGTCAGAGATTTCAAAATGACCTTAGATCTAACAGTCTGAGCTACACTATCTATATTTACTTATTGTATATCAATAATTGTCTCACTTGTTTACATTTTTGTTTTAGAAAGGAGTTTTAGAAGTAATATCTGAAGATTTACAGACAGGGATCATGTAAGAACACCCACTGAGCAATAATGTTTTCTTCTGTTGTAATGTTCTGCAGTTTTAAATGATGGTACCTCACTTTTTCTGAAACATAAAGATGTTTCTTTTGTCTGACTGGTCACAGATACAGACAGAACCGGTTCAATCACAAGTTCAGAGACTGTTCTGGCCACTGCAGCAGTTCTGCGCAACTGTGTGTGTGTGGTTCACTGGTGGAATGCCAGCATTTGGCTTGTGTTGCCCAGTAACACTTTGCCATAGTTTTTGTCTCATTGTACCTTTTCCAGACTTTTGGTTTTGTGCTCTAATCCTCTTTAATTCCTCTCTGGTTACTCCTGCTCGATTTGTTTCTTTAATTAAGTATCATTTCTGATAATAGTGCCAAAAAGTTTGCATAGAGAATTACCCGATATTCGGGTTTGCTCACATGCCAGGATGTTTTTTCCTGAAACACTTTTAACTTTGTAGAAAAAGTCTTTGTGCATTTCAGGAGAGCTATAATACTACAATACAGTACTTACTGTTTCAGAGCAGTAAAACCAAGAATAGTGCCTTATAAACCCTCCAATAAACAAACCATATGTGAAAATCAGCCACTCATTTCCCAACCAGGTGTGTTGCAATCATGTGGTATATTTTTAGTGTTGTTTTTAAATTACACTTACAGAAATGTGTCTTTCATAACTACTAAACAGTTAATGCTTGTACCTGTGTGCTTATCATAATTTTAAAGTGTGGGCAATTTCAAGTTCATGAAGACTCATGAAGACAGAAGTCCTGATAAAGGGCTTTTTATGCAGAGGCCTCAGAACACACTGGGCATGAACACTGAACTCTGAGCTTTATCACTTAAAATTACAGTCTGAAAAAGAGTGTATTTATTTAAGTATTTATTTATTTTTGTATGTGTGAATGTATTTATTCTGCATTGAACACTAACAATTATCATTCAATAATCAGCATTCAGAATTTGTAAATTCATCAATGGATGTTTTTTCTAACTTAATTTTATTTACACACACTCTCTCACCCTCTAGCGGTGCCATTTCCGCTGAGCCACAGGTTAAGCATGCGCGAGGTATTCGACTGTGAAGGGAAACCGCGTGTGGACCTGCTGAAAGCTCACCTCACTAAAGAGGGCCGTGTAGAAGAGCCTGTGGCCCTGCGCATCATTAATGAGGGGGCCGCCATACTGCGCCAGGAGAAAACAATGCTGGACATAGAGGCCCCTGTCACAGGTTACTGTCAGACACTTGCATACCTCAACATAAAAAAGAAAACAGAGTGCTTAAAAGTGTTGTACAGAATCTGATTTTGTATGCATTTAGGTGATTTGTAAAGCTCTGCTCCAAAACCTAGACAAAAGATCTAGACAGTATCTAGATCTAGATCTGTTCCAAACTCAGATCACCAGATAAAGCTGTTATAAAAAGCATAATTTCAAGCTTGTTAGCTGCTGAGAGACTAAATGACATCATTAGGATAGGCCAGTAGTAGAGGCCACCCTAAACCCACCTAGTAACTTTAATGTTCCCATGAGTCAATGTGTTGAGCAGCTTACACAAGCAGTAAGTCTGACACAGAACAGAAGATGAGGGTTCCAGGCTATAAAAATGCCATAATTTAACAGGAAAAGAAGCTGAATTAGGAACCTTTCCCTGCTCTCAGTGGTCTCACACCTGAGGCCAAACCTCTGCTCCACCCCTCCTTCCCAGCATGCATTTCTAAACCCTCATCAGTAGGTGGCCTGATGAATTTCACACACAGCAGTCATTAAACATTAATGGGTCTCTGGAAAACTGATTTAATTCTCTGGAACCCTATACTATAAAGAGATAGTATGACCGTTAATCTTTTGATCTTCCCATTAGGCACCCAAACTGAAATGATCTTCATAAAATATTAGAGAACATTCACCTTGTCTTGAGTTAGTTTCTATTACACATATTTTTCTTTCTCAGTATGAGTGAGCAAATGCCTGAGGAGAGGTCATGATGAATACATGCATGTATTTTGCAGCAAATTCTTTGTAATATGGCTAATCACCATGAACAATTTTGTTACCTGAAGCAGAACAACATGATTCTAACTGATGTATGAAAAAACACCCAAGGTTCATAGCAAATTCATGTTAATATAAGAGACTGTTGTTAGGTTTGGTATGTAGGAAATCTGTTTTAAAGTTTTTATATAAGCCATGGTGATTGGAGAGGTATTTTAGTCTTATTTTATTGTTTTAGTGTGTGGGGACATCCACGGACAGTTCTTTGACCTGATGAAGTTATTTGAGGTTGGTGGATCTCCTGCAACAACTAGGTACCTGTTTTTAGGGGACTATGTGGACCGAGGGTATTTCAGTATTGAGGTAAGTTCTCATTTTCTATCTTCTTTACTTTCTATCTTAGATGTTAAGAATACTACAAAACCAGCTGTGTACTTTAATTGAAAGAATAATGTTAAGCTGCTGATGAATGACTTTTCTCAGTATCAGTTTCCACATATATGTTTCTCTACATTCTCAGCATCTCTCTCTTTCTCTAGTGTGTCCTGTATCTCTGGTCACTGAAAATCCTCTACCCAAAGACTTTGTTTCTACTGCGGGGAAACCATGAATGTAGACATTTGACTGAATATTTCACTTTCAAGCAAGAATGTAAGTGCTGTGATAGAAAACCTCATTGATGTTTTGGAGTGGGAGTGATGTTTGGATGTCCACATACTTTTAGCAATGTAGTATTTGGCCATTGTAAGTTTCCTAACATGCACATGTACAAAGTTCAAAGTAATCCTCTCTTCTCTTGGCCTCTCTCCTCTCTCCCTGTCTTCTCCTCTTATTCCTCTTCTTTCTTTTTCTTCCCATCCGTCCTTTCTTCTCCTTGCCTCCTCTCTTCTGTGATGGAGGTCTTTTTCTAGAGCAGAAAAAAAGTCCTGTCCTGTCAGACAGAGAAAGATAGATGAAGAGAGATAAAGAGAGAGGGATAGAGAGTATGATTAGCAGAAAATTAATTTGCCTGTTAATGTTGGGCCCAGAGAGCCTGTGATTTCCCCAATGAGGAGAGAGCATGAGTGGGTGCCCTGCTTTATCATCTGCTGAGTGACACACTCTTACACACACTTTTATAAGTATAAAAAATATTTCTATCATGTAAAGGGCTAGTTCACCCAAAAATGTAAAAAGAACATTTTTATTTTTAAAAAGAAACTTTTTACACTTTTATATAATTTTATGCTTTTGTAAAAAATTGTTTCATACACAAAAACAGTTTATAGTTTACATGTCCATCAACACCAATCAAAGAATAACATAAATCTGTTTTTAATAGTAGTACTGAAAAATATTTCCCACTCTGAAAAATGAAAATATTAACATATCAATTTATTGATTGATTGAGTGTCATTAGTTAGTGAGACATTAGTTAGTGTTTGCATGTGTGTGTGCAAGAAAGATGAGAGAGAAAGAGAGAGAGCTATAGTTCAGAGTGATGCAGTGATGTGACTGAACAGATTGGTAGATCTGGAGCAGTTAGATTGACACAGCACAGATTGTCTCTCACACACTCTCTCTCACTCTGACAGTGTCCTCAGAACGTGTAAATGAATGCAGGAGCTTAATGTACAAATTACATTCATACAGAGAACAGAAAGCCTTCAAAACAAGCTTTCACTTCATTTGTGAGTTGTGTTTTTTGAGTTGTCTGCAGGGATTATGTGACTCCAAATACACTTGCTACACAGTGTTAAAAAAATCTTTATTAAATAAACTTGCTTGCACCTTGCTTAAACAGTGTTCAAATTTTTACCTAGCAAAATACAAAAATATGTATTAAACATTTCTATTTTGCAGTGTTCTGTCTCTCACGCTGTCTCCCTCTCTCAGGTAAAAACTAAAACCTCAAGCAGGTGAGTGATGTGTGTGTCTGTGTTTTCCAGGTAAAATCAAATACTCGGAGCAGGTGTATGACTCGTGCATGGACGCGTTCGACTGTCTGCCTCTGGCTGCACTGATGAATCAGCAGTTTCTGTGTGTTCATGGTGGCCTGTCCCCAGAGATCCACACATTAGATGACATCAAGAGGGTGAGAGAGTAGTTATAAGAGAAAGAAAGTAGAAAGTATCCTGTTGAATGTAGTTGTTTTTACATTGTTTCTGTAGCTCAGCTTGTAGAACACTGTGTTAGGTGTCTTAAGGGGCATTTAACTGACAAAACCTGTTTGCTTGCCCGATTGTCTGCTAAATGCATATAGCATGTAAAATGTTTGCTGTTAAAAACATTGTTGTTAACACTAGGCTACCAGCAATGAAGCAATGTATTAACAGAGAAATTGTGGAATATTTTAGCCTTAAGACTGAGCTGTCAACAGATGTTTAATTGATCCTTTAGAAATCCCTCTTTATGCGTTATATTTATTTTCTACAACAGTGCTCAGGCAATGCACAAACATTGCAGACTTCTTTTAATTAATAGTTTCTGTGTTTCTGTCTTTGCCTGTCTCAGCTGGACAGGTTCAAGGAACCCCCAGCCTTTGGCCCTATGTGTGATCTTTTGTGGTCTGATCCCTTGGAGGACTTTGGGAATGAAAAGAGCGAAGATTACTTTAGTCACAACTCTGTCCGTGGATGTTCTTACTTCTACAGGTAAACAACACATCTGCATAATCTTAAAACAATCAATAGGTCAGATTGCAGTCATGATAAATTAGGAGAACAGAGCTATGGTTTCATACAGAAACAACCTTGTGTGATCACAACAAGAAGAGGCAGTCTTTTAAATCTTCATATATACACATACACAACACATTACGTTCCATTACTGTTTGTATGATGTCAGATGTTACATGTGTGTCTGTTTTTGAGTTAGAGTTGATTTTTACATGAAACAAAACAAAGACATCTGAAGTAAGCTTCGGATGAATCTTCAATACCTTTACGATTGGGACAGTGCTGTGTGAATTTTATTGGAATTGTAAAGCAGTCCAAACAGTGACCGCACAACACAGAATCCCCACGGTCTCATGGGAAGCTGCACTCTGCTGTTACCATGACAACTGGCTACTACTGCCAGATCCGCTGAGATATGAAGAGAACCTGAGAAAGAGAAATGATGAAACAAGAAAAAGGAGACGGTATTGAGAATATATTAAAGAGAAAAAAAGAGAGGAATTTTTATACAAAGAAAATAATGGGTAATTAGTGATTGAACCGCAACAAACTGAGAAGGTGGTAAATGAGAGCCTGAGGTGTGAATATTACCCACAATACTCTCTGTTTTCACATCTTACGAAAGCTTCTGAAATCAATGAAACCATGTGTGTGTGTGTGCAATGCTTTGAGTCTGCCTTAGATTTTTCCTTTTTAATATTAAAATAATGACTTGTCATTTTTACATCACCTGTTTTGGTCACCTTAGTAAAAAGTTAACCAGCCAGACCAGCTACATGCCCCTGTGTTGAAAATGTACATCTAATGTGATGTATTTTCATGGTTTTTTTTATGTTATTCTATTTCAGATACAGTTACAGGTTCAGTTTCTCTGTGCACACTGTAGTTACCTGTCAGCCTTTTGAGTAATATGTGGTGAAGTGTTGTAATACAGTACTTGACAAGAAGCCAGTAGAGGGATGATAAATCAGGGGTAAATGATTCTTGTATCTCATAAGACATCTAGCTGTTGCATCTTAGACTAACTGAAACTTGTCTATTGTGGAAGCTGAATAATCACAACAGTGGACAATAGTCCAGTCTGGATGTCAGAAATGTATGAACTTGCTTTGTTGGTATAGAAACGGTAATATGTTCTGCAGCTTAGAGATATTTACAGAGGTGGAAGGGGACAGTTTTTAACATTAAAGATGATTTTGAGAGGTCTTATCATATGTCTAACATAATTTAAGGGGTAATAGAATATCCTTCTAGCTGAAAAAAGTGTATCTAGAAGCTTCTGTTTACAGGTTTTGGTCCGATAAGTAGAATATGTGTTTTTGAATTTAAAATAAGAAAATTATAAGTTTGTGAATACTTCAGTCTCTTAAATACACTGTCAATTTTGGACAAGATTGAGCAGTTTTCAAATTATTGCTGCCCTCTGGTGGCTCTTAATGCAAAGGCAGTAATGCATATGTTTAGTGTGTTGATATGTTTAAAAGCCCAAAGTGTGGTTATTTATTTTAAATATATATTGTACAATGTTTAGCAAATTAATCAATACATTAAGTGGCTACAACTAAATAGTAGTCAACAATGCTCTACATTACTCCACAATGGTGTACAATACTTTATTGTACAGAGTCCATTACCATATACCATTAAATGCCTTTTACAGTTATTTTAATAATTGCTGTGCTTTATATTCTATCCACTAATACAACAGAAAAGTCAAAATGCTTTAGAATAAAAGGTAAAGTGAAATACTTGTTACAGAATGATTATAAATATTGTTTCCCCTGTTGGTTTGTTTATTGTGTACACAGCTTTCCTGCAGTGTGTGAGTTTTTACAGACCAACAACTTACTGTCGGTCATCAGGGCACATGAAGCTCAGGATGCAGGGTAAAAACACAACACTATACACAACCATATACACACATCACACATCTCATCCTCTCTGACTGTCCTCAGCTGCCACAGAAACTGCTGACAACAGTGCTTATCGAATGACTGGTGAATATGTTAATGTATTCTCATGTTGTACAGATACAGAGGGGGAGAGATTGATTCTCCATAGTTCACATACATTGCAGTACAGTAAAGTTAAGCTCTCCAGGGACAAACAAACTGAATTTGAAAGTGTATGTTAGAGAATAAGACTAAGATTTTATGTTGCAGATAATAATAACCACAGACTTAAACTGCACTAGGCACCTGCTCTTTTGATAGTTATATTCACCACAAACATGCTTTCCATCATGCAATGGCATAATGTTTGTTATCCCTGTATTTGTAACTGTTCTCTGTTCTCTTCCTCAGTTACCGTATGTATAGAAAGAGTCAGAGCACAGGATTTCCCTCCCTCATCACCATCTTTTCTGCTCCAAATTACCTGGATGTTTACAACAATAAAGGTCTGAAATCAGTTGTGATCTACAAATACATCTTTTTTTATTTGTGATAACAATGAGATCTCAGTGCACAATTGACATGAATGTGTCCCAGTACTTTGCCACACACTTAAATCAATAGACTTTCCCATTACAAAAAGAGCACATACTTCTAACACAGAATAAATATGTGAATTGACGCAACACTGGGTATGTTCTTGACGAAAGTAAACAAAAACCTATCTAACCTGTTTTGTGAGATTTATTAAAACACAAACCTGTGAGTTTGTGACTGTATCACAAACAGCAATAACAGGCTACTTGTATTGTATTTTGGTTGTGTACTTATAATACCATGCATGTGTACTTAAATTTATGTAAACATGTTTGTTTGTGTGTGTGTGTGTGTCAAACTGCCTCTCCCCAGCGGCTGTGCTTAAATATGAGAATAATGTTATGAACATTCGACAGTTCAACTGCTCTCCACACCCTTACTGGCTGCCCAACTTTATGGACGTCTTTACCTGGTCCTTGCCTTTTGTTGGAGAGAAAGGTGGGAAATTAGAATAAAGATCTGCTGCACTAAACAGTTAAATGAATAAAGATATGTTAAATCCTTTTTTATTTGTTAGTCACTTTGAATAAAAGCATCACTTTGAAAAGTGGATACTGTTTTGTGAATGGCATGTTTTATTTATAATATTCAGTGTGTGAGAGTAACACACTGCTGTGCTGTGTTGACTTGTTCAAAAACTAACAAAATAGATTTAAAATTTCAAAGAACTGCATGTCATCTTTTCATCCTCAACAGGTTAAACCAGAATGAGGCAAAATTCAGCAATGTTTTAGCTGATAAAGTAATTAAATAGAGATTAAAGGCGGAGATAAGCTGGTGTATAAATATTAAAATGACATTTCCTTTGCTGTGGTTGTTCAAAGATAATGTGATTGTTAAAACCTGGAATGATCTTGTCCTTTTGACCTTTGACCCCTCCACAGTGACAGAGATGTTGGTGAATGTTCTAAGTATCTGTTCAGACGATGAGCTCATGAACGATGAAGATGAGATCTTTGATGGTGAGGGCCTCCATTTTTTTAATGTTCTGATAAACATGCAGTTTTTTTTCCAAATTAAAATAGGAAAATATAGGAAATATATAATTTTATATTTTAAGTCAAGTGCAACACAAAAGCATTAAGTATAGAATACTTTCATTTTTAGTCAAAACTATTGACAAGCAAACAAGCAGAGTTTTGGAAACATCTTGTCTTAGATGTTTTACGGGCCTAAAATTGGTAAATATGATGTTTTTGAATGTGTTCTCTCAGCTAATGCTGCAGCTGCTCGTAAAGAAGTTATCAGGAACAAGATACGTGCCATTGGCAAAATGGCTAAAATGTTCTCAGTCCTGCGGTGGGTCTTTATGGGTAACATTGTTTTCCCCAAATACAGTAGTTAGCACTGAAAATGACTCTAGATTTGTTTCAACAGAGAGGAGAGTGAGAATGTGTTAACACTTAAAGGACTGACCCCTACTGGCATGCTGCCCAGCGGTGTCCTGTCTGGAGGAAAACAGACCTTGCAGAGCGGTGAGTATCAGGACCAAACATCTCTCTCTCTTTCTGTCATCTTTATCTTTGTTTTCTTTCAAGGTCATTATACAGTGGTTCAATCACAAATGAATAAAAAATATACATTTTTGTTTTCTAACCCTCTTTTTAACACTTCAGTTTTCTTCATTATCTCTAATAATTAACCATTTGATATGTGTATACATGAGCACACACACAGGAACTCTAACCGGCTAGAGATGCCGCTAACGCTAACTGCTAACTGTCCGTGGCGGCTATTCTGCAGCTAATGCCGGGGATTGTGCTGCGTGCATGACTGTCACAATAAACCCCACATCCGTCCCTCCTCTCTCTCCCTCTGTCTGTCTGTCTGTCTGTCTGTGACTCCTCAGCTACCATTGAAGCCATTGAAGCCATCGAAACAGATGAGGATGGAGAAGGTAAACACTGATCGGCCTCTCTCGTTCTCTCTCTCAATCTCTGGTGCTAAGATGTATTCATAGTGGTCACTGTTTACATGCTAGCTAGACATAGCGGCCTAGCTAACAGAGCGTGTTGACACTATGACTGGTCAGGGATTGTGTATTGCGTTCGATTTCAGGAAATACAAGTACTGATAAAAACGTATACCTTGACTTCACTGTATCCAAAGTCGCTTTGGATAAATGCATCTGCCAAATTAATAAATGTAAATGTATTTATTTTTTGTAGTCCACATTTTAAAGAACCATAGATGAAAACACCCAAATACACTGCTACACACATTGACATGTACACAAACACACACACTTGTGTCTTCCTGCTTTTGCAAATGCTAGACTCTGCTCTGTGGTTTTCTGTCGATTTACAAGCAGAACACATTCTTGTGTACCTTAGCAAGGTCTCAGCAAGGTTTCAGAATGACTTAGCAGACCACAAGAATCTGGGCCAACGGTGGGCAGGGCTATGTGTCCCCCCATCTCTCACATTGACCCAGCATTCTTAAAGTGTCATGCCCAAATGCTGATCACCCCAGCCACCACTCTGGATTTGGCCTTGTATGATCTGCAGGGATCATGTGACCTCGTAGAAATGGGTTTGTTTTATTAAAGCTTAGTTTCATCTAAGCCACTGCATTTACTTGTTCATTCAGGGCAAACATAAGCGTTTTCTGATATTTTGGAAGTGTTGTTCATTTAAGAGCTTTGGAGAAAAAGAAATGGATCTCAATTCTCAGTGTACAACATGTAGCAAGATGGGATAAATGTTTTGGTGTGATCTGAGAACCAGAAACACTTCTGTGTGGACTGAGAACAAACCCAACAGAGGATCTCACATCATCTCTGACTGCGGTACAAAACTATATGTTTCCATCAGAATGAATATTGGTATATCCAAATCATTTACATATACATCAACACTTGCACAAATAACAGTTATGCTTATGGTGTTAAAGGTTTTTTTCTAATGGAAACATTGACTGTGCTGTTTTTTTCTTTGTGATGTTTTTGAGCAGACCTTAGATTGTGAAAAGTGACTGTAAAAGCTGTAACTCATTACATTGCTACAGCTGTTTCCCTGTACTCAATGTGTACTGTGGGTTTGTTTGTTTGTTCAATTCAAGTTCAATTTATTTATAGAGCGCTTTTCACAATGGTACACTGTCACAAAGCAGCTGTACAAACATAAGCAAAAAAGCAGTAGATGTTTAAAGTAAACTTGAAATGAAAACTTTAAAATAAACAGATTTAAAAAGAAAAAAAAAGAACACATCAATAAACATATAATAGTGCACGCTGAAAAAAA
>JBAJNP010000688.1:0-82895 GCA_036877545.1 Yasuhikotakia modesta | reverse complement strand
ACACGGCACTGGTCAAGAATAATAAGGAAGGGATCACCCGAGTGCTGACCACTGATTATGCTCTCCTCATGGAGTCCACCAGCATAGAGTACATCACCCAGAGGAACTGTAACCTCACGCAGGTCGGCGGCCTGATAGACTCTAAGGGCTATGGAGTCGGCACCCCCATAGGTAATGACCTCTGTATACATGTCACTGAAGAACAGTGCCATGAATAATGCCTGGCAGGCCGCCTGACCAGCTTCAGGCAAAATGTGTGCCGTCTTTCTCCAAAATGCACTTTTACACACTTTGTTTTTCAGCCGGAAGCATTTATTGTAAAAGAAACCAAGCTACAAAACCCAGCTTCCTAAATTCCCATCAAGTTTGAGTAGCAATAGTTGATTTACTTTTGGCTTTGCTCTATTACTGCATTTCAGCCAAAGTCAGATGTTGATATTACTGCGCTTGGAGTTCTGTTTTCCAATGCTTGGAAAAAAAAGTGAAAGTGACGTGTTTGTCAGTTACGGTTGCCCATAACCGAAATGTGACCTCTGCATTTAACCCATCCATGTGAGGAGTGAACACACACTGCAAGTCGTGAACGCGCACACACACCTAGAGCAGTGGGCAGCTATCCCTGCAGCGCCCGGGGAGCAATCAGGGGTTAGGTGCCGTGCTCAAGGGCACTTCAGTTGCTATCTGCCAGTGCTGGAATCGAACCAGCAACCTACTGATTACAGCCTGACTCCTTAACCAGTAGACCACAACTGCCCCCAAAATTTGTTTACATTGAGCCATTGGCTGATGAGATTTTTTTTTTCTTTTTTTAAAAAAAGCAAAGTAGCAGCGCTACCTGCAAAGTAGCTTTTAGTTGCTTTAACGGTATTGTTTAGCATTAACCATCTGACTTGTTCAGTTTGCCCCCATGTTTGTATGATATCGTCATTAAGTCCAAACTGAAAAGTGGGAAACTCTAATATGGCAAGTTCTAAAAAAAAGTTATTTTGACCACATGATGGTATCATTATGGCATCTACCAGCAGTCACTAACATTCTGAAGCTAACCAGCCAAACCCTGACCACCTGTTTTCATCTGAGTTTACTTGAAAATTACAGGCAGGTGTGTGAGAATAAAACCTGGAACAGATTTCCAGGAACAGAATAAAACCTGGAACAGCATCAAACATCACTATCCTTAACATCCGATTCTTTGCAGGCTCACCGTACCGGGACAAGGTGACCATCGCCATCCTGCAGCTGCAGGAAGAAGGAAAACTGCACATGATGAAGGAAAAATGGTGGCGGGGAAACGGATGCCCTGAGGAGGACAGCAAAGAGGCCAGCGCTCTGGGTGTGGAGAACATCGGGGGTATTTTCATCGTTCTGGCAGCCGGTCTTGTGCTTTCCGTGTTTGTGGCCATCGGAGAGTTCATCTACAAGTCACGGAAAAACAGCGACATCGAAGAGGTGAGTGATGGGCAGTTTGAGACCCCCGTGGGGTCTCAGTCATACAGGAACTAATTACAGCAGAAATGAGCCATGTAAACAGAATCGACACCCTCATGGGATGTTTTTGCAGCAGCCCGCTGGTCAGGAACGTGTTTTAGACTTACACACTGTTAATCATGCAGGTGTTTCCATCATCCACATTTTCTAAATTGTTTTGGTCTTCTTGCTTATTTTGCGTGACGCATATTTTGCGTTAGTTTTGTTGCATGCGAATGTCGCATGTCTTACTGCATGTGCTGTTTGTTATGCTGGCATTGGTTACATCAGTGTTAATTGTGTAAATGAGTGCTAATAAAATAACAGCTATTTATTACAAATATTACGTTTAATGATTCAAGGATTTGTTAAAAAGTAACATGTTTTAGTTTTAACAACTGTGAAGAAAAAAATAACACTAGCCATTTCCAAATCTTTATACATTTAGACATGGCTAATGTTTGCCCAAATTCATAAACATTTCTACATTTTTCTAAATGTTCACAATTATGGTGAATTAAATTATGAATGTTGAAATTGACACACATTGTAATCACTGTACATTGAAGCAAAGAGTGTTATTTATATTAAAATATTAGTAACTGTAACCATCAGTAAAATAACTGAATATGATTATATGTCAAAATACAGAGTGTGCCCATACAGACACAAGCTCTGACTTGCAGCCAATAGCTGCACAGATTAACGCGGATCATTTGCATGTTACTGATCTAGTCTGTCTTTGTGTTCTGTTTCCATCATTGATCTGCATGCACAAGGCTTTCTGCTTCTTTTATGGACTCCAATCCGGGCAGCTGGAGAGGAGCGATTCCATCTCCTCCACAGGCACCTCCTTATCCACAGATTTAGAGAGCGGGCGGCTCCTCGGGGATGACATATGTTCGTCGCATTAGCCACACACGCTCGTATCTGTAAGGGCTGTGCGCTGTTTAAAGGGCTAAATCAACATCTTTCCCTCATTCCGCATCCACTCTGAACATCTTCCCAAACCCTTGACCTCAATCCGCTGCCCATACGGCAAAAATTTTGTACGGTTTTCAGAGAGAAACGCTTTCATTTTCATTCCGCACCCTGTGTGCAGACAGATAAGAAATAAAGTGCACTCAGATACTTTTATTTACTGCCTGAAACCTTGATTGCAACTTTTTAACCGAATATTCCTTGATGTCCTAAATTCTGAGAGCTTGGAGCACATGATGAGGGGTGTGATCTCAACGATGGTTATGTTGCTATGGCCGCTATTTACTCTGTTTTATGACAGTATTTATGCAGTACAATATCAATACTGAGTCTAATGAGTCTAACACTGAGAAATTTGCTAAGAATAAATTGACACTTGACTAATTTCACATGCTGATTCGAAAAGAACAAAATTTAAATCAAATCATGTAAAAACTCCTACAAAAGTTTCAGTTTCAGGTCTTGCAGATCGTTTCTGATGCTGCTGTAGCTTGCGGTGGATTTTGTGACCCCAATTTGATCCAGTCCCATGAATTTGCTCTTTAAAACACCATGTGTGCTTGACTACAGCGCATGTCTGGATATTAGACTCATCATGGTTTAATCATCATTCATACATAACTGCTGCCATGATGCATGGAAATGTACACAAATCATCTGTTTTCATTGACATTCCATTACTAATAGCATCCTTTAATTGTGCAATGCAAATAAATGTTTGCATTTGGCAGACAATATGACTTAATTCAGGCTTTGCATTTTATCAGTAGATGCGGTCCCGAGAAATCGAACCCATGGTCTTGGTGTTCTAGCACTCATTTGAACTACAGACCCAAGTAAATAAATAGACCCAAAAGAGGGCATCAGTTCAAAAAGTTTCCATAAAGACTTGATCACAGCTGAATAATGAAGAACCTCAGAAAGAACAATTAAAATGTGTGTAAAATGAACCCAGTGCATGTCCAGCAGAAGTCAGCTTGCCTCCTTCCCCAGTGCCATTGTTCTATTTATCTTTGGGCTAAATGCCTTAAGCTGTACTACAAAATCTCATAATAAACAGGATCAGAAAGGGGGCTGTCAATCTTTTTTTGTCCTTTATTATTAGCACAATAAATAAAGAGGTTATGCTATCAAAACATCCGTCCAGTCATGTCTGCTGAGAAGGCTTTGCAATATCAACTCTATGGTAAGGAACACATTTTGGTATCTAGATATGTCACGCACATGTCCTCTATATAAGGCCCTAGATATAAAAAAAGTCCCTGTGTCTGTGATATTCAGTTGATAAGAGATTTTTGGGGTCCTAAAAGTTTCCAAATCTATGCTATAGTTTTCTGTTTCACCAAATCCATCGACATTGCATGCATTCATTTTCTATTTGTCTATTCAATGGTTATCTGTCTGCTACAATTCTCATCAAACATTGACATACCCAATTAAAATAGTTAATTATACAGAAGTTCATGCATTTAATTCCAGTACAAACTTGAATTGATTGACAGTTATAGTGCAGTAAAGCAACTGCTGGCAATGGAATGGAATTTCTAAGACACACAGGGAAGCATTAGATGGTACGTGTGTGATCATGTGTGTGAGCATGTGTGTGAGCGTGTGTGTGTGTGTGCGCGCGCGCACATGTGTGTGTGTGTGCATGTGTGTGTGGAGACTCACGCAAGCCCTCGTGTTCTTTCTTTGACAGTGTGTCTCTTTCAGTGCTGTGATGGAAGACCTGGGCATGTCCCTCAGGTGCCACAAGGCATTGAGGAGGAGAGGCAGACGCAGAGGAAGAACAGGTCTGTCTGGAGTCTTATGTAACCCTAAACGCACACTGAGGAAAGAGACAATGGCTTAGATCTGCCTCTTACAGCCACACAGGAAGCTGTTGTGTTTTGACATTTCTGTCAGTGAAATTAATTTACAAGGTTGTTTTTCATTGAATTTTGCTTTTTTGGTTTACTAATTGTTTTTAAACATGATTATTGGATGGCAAACAAACATTTTCTTATCTGTATTTTTGTCTTGTTTTCATCAAAACATCCTTACAGCGAGTAGGGTTTATATCTGAGAGGGAAATTTTAATGACACATTGACTTGCTTTTGGAGACTTTACACTAAATTATTCTTGCCACTAACAAAATGTCATTTTATTTTAAACAGTTTGTTTGGCAAAGTATTTTATCTTGTTTTTTAAAATATATATACAGGAAATCAAGACAAAAATACTGGTTATGAAAATGATTTTTGTGTGTGTGTGAATTTCTTTTGTACACAGGTACACAGACCTCAGTAATAACTTGTTTTGAAATTACAGATTAAAAAAACAAAGGGAGTCATTTATTTTGAGATATTTGTTACTGTAAAAGCACATTCCATGATGTATGGTAGCATTTTTGTGTGCCGTCTTTGATTTAACAAAAAATAAAAAGCTTTACACATTTTACACAAACTCAGTGTTTATTTTCTTCCAACATTTCTTTCATCTGTGATAAAGGTTCCATTAATTGCCTGATTGTATAACAAATGGATAATAATGTAAAAGATGCCTCTTACAGTTTTAGCGCCACAGCTATTCCTCAAAGAATGAAAGAAATGGCTGTTTTAGCATGACTCGTTTCATTTTGACCCTAACAATTCAAGACATTCTGTCTGCTGCACACAAACTGTCTGCCTCAAGGGACCCACCAAAAATTCTCTCTCAGACTGAGGCACAATCAAACAGAGGTTAAAGGTCAGCTTCTGCTACAGGAACTACGTACTTCGTGACCCAGACAAATTGCTCTCTGCAGATTAAATGCCTTGTGTTCAAAAAAATCAGACATGTCTTAACTCAAGGCAGAAAAAGGACCAAAAACCTAGTTTTTTTTTTAAAGGTAGGCAATTTTCCTAATTCAATTTTTGTGTAATGAATGAATTTCTTTGTGATGGTTCCAAAATAAAACAAGGAATACTGTATTTAGGATGTCAGATGGCGTATTGATGTCACTTTCAAACTACGACAGACTCCAAAGATGTGAGACCACTGGTAAAAAGCTGGCATGGACTCTTACTGTAAAATGTTGTTACTGATTTATGTTTTGAGAACGTTCCAAAAAGCATCTTGTGTGCTTCTAATGAAAGACCGATCTGACCATTACAAACAAGTTAATTTAAAGTGTCAGTTGTCTTATTTGACTTAAAGAATCTTAAATTAAAACCTTGTGTGTTTTATTTTACAACATGTCCTTGTTAAATCATTTTTAGTCTTTTTGATTTTTTGAATTGTAAGATTTTTTATGATTTAAGATTATACCGCCTTTCTGCCCAAAGTCAATGCAATTTAAGCTCATTTATGGGAAATTGCCTCATATGCCTCAGTACAGTCCGAGAAAGTCCAATGTGAGTCTAGAGTGTGTCTGAGGAAACTCACAGGCTATTAACAAACAGTATAGAAATCACACAGCACAAGGCAAATTGAAGGCTATTTGCACATACTGTAGATAAAAAGATAAAAATTGCTAGAAGCTGTCTTTTTCAAAGCCTTCAGACTTCATTGAACATGTGAGAGCCCTTGAAAATGACTTTCATTGCATCTTTGCTTTAAAAATGGAAGCTATTATGTATATGACGTATATTAAAATGTTTTTCTCTGAAATTATACATTGCATATATATGCAACTACATGACGGAAACAAACTTAAAGTTAAAGTTCACCCAAAAATTAAAGTTCTGTCACAATTCACTCCCTGAGGTTGTTCCAGCTGTAAAGCTCCAAAACAGACCAAAAAAAATCATAGAAGTTGTCAATATTAGACAGAGAGCTTCATACTAGAAACTGCTGCTTGACAGCTGAGGGCATTGTTCACATCATTGAATGACAATGTGCAGCCTGGACATTCTGTTATAAATAACTGCTTTTGTGTTCCACAGAAGAAAGTCAATAAGGAGTATAAAAGACAAAAGAAGTATAAAAAACTTTTAGAGTTGTCCATTATTTAGATACAAATTTTATTTAAATCTGCAATCTTTTTGGGTAGAAATGGACAAAAATCAGTTATTCAGCAAGTTTATATAATCTGACCTGTTGGGACATTTTTCGGGAAAATCTCTAAACAAAAAGAAAATCTGGCTGCTATATTGCCTGTTTGGCTGTCGTAGATGGTGGCGTGTTTGTAGCTTGATTATACAGGCTGTGTTTAGAATTTAAACTTGTTGTTCATATTAAAACAATAACTCTGCAATTATGTTGCAATTTTAATGGCAATACAGTATCCTCTCAAATTAGAAAATAAGCATAACATCATTTGACAGTCATACAGCAGTTGAGGTCAGATTGATGTCTCCCCTCATAACAGATGCAATCAGCTTTGCTAAACAAAGACCCACAGATCTCCTGCTTTGCTTAGTGTCTAATTTAATAGAAATATCACATGAGAACAAAGACTGTCAGTCAAAGTATGATGTCACTTTCCAGTTAATGACAGATCAGTCTTGCGGTTTTATTGTGTAATAGAAATAGTTGTGGATGGAGAGGAGAAGAGAGCTGCTAACACAATCTTTTTCTTTGTTTTTTCTGACATGCAAAGGCTGAGAAATTATTACATGGGCTGACATTCTTGAACGTCTCAAATTGCTTTTGAAAGCTTTAGTTGAAGGGTGTTACTCAGAGTTTTCACACTCTCTTGTTACTTTATGGAAAGGTCTGTTTGGACACTTGAACAGCTTTGTTGGGCCTGTGGGAATGTGTCAAATTAAACGCACAGAATGCTGTTGTTTTTCAGATGAGGTTGAGAGAATACAATAGAGACAGACATAGAAGTTTTGCTAAAACTCAGCAATCAAAATCTTAGCATAACTCAGTCATGCTAAAATGTTGGATGCTGGTGTCACACCTAGCTTAACTAGGTAGAAGTGATCATAAAGCACAGTTTACAGCTTTTTGTGAACCAGGTAAATGCAGGACTTGTTTTTGTTCAGTAAGAATCAAAACTTTTGTCACTTTTTATGTCATTTACTGTTTCCCATGTATGGGCACAAGGTCTAAAACACTAGCACAGTCAAACAGCTTTACCAAAAACATAACACATTTTGACCAGCTAACTTTGGCTGGTAAACAAATTTACTCCATAAAACCAGCATAAACCATTCTGGACCAGCATGGAAAGAGTCTAAGCTAATCTACAGTATTTAGCAATGACCCAAGTAAGTAATATCCATCAGTAATATCCATGTTGTATTTAATAATATTTAGGAAACAAACTTTGCAGTTTGATACCTCAGAGAGAAACTAAACACTGAACACAGGTGTTTTGTAGCTTTAGTTTGAGGTTTCCATTAAAGCCCATACAATACACTGTTCCTGTTGCCCACAACACACACACTGAACCATTTGGCTGTGATGGAGCCATTTTGTTTACAACCTATGAATGGAGGCTGCAGATCATTTAACCACGGAGGGCTACATACATGAGGCCAATTACTCCATTAGATCTAATGATTATTCTCTTATGCCAAACAACTGTCAACTCTGTGAGAGAGTCCAAGTTCATGTGCTGGACCAGATGGCAGTGATAATGGCTTTTGCATTAGGAGACATTGACAGTGGGGTCAAACACTGTGGTTGAATGGGAATTATACTATTAATATCTTGTTCCTGTTTTATTGTCTGTTTATTGGCGGAATTACATTTACCAATCATTTAATAAGGGAATAATTCACCCCCAAATAAACCTTCATGTTGTCACAAAGCCATATTTATTCATCTATGGAACACAAATGATCTGTTTCCATATCAAACCAAAGTGGTCAGAGGTTAGCGGATGAAGCTAAATCGTTGAAACTCTCAAATATCATCCACAGTTTGAGACCAAGTCTGCAAATTATTTAAAACTTGTTTCTTGTGCCCAGCTTAACATTAAAATTTGGACAATATAATTAAATGCACTTGTTTGACTTTTGGAGCTTGGCAGCCGCTGGAAACTCTAGTTTTGTTGCAATGGAAAGTGTGCTTGTGTTTATATTTTTAGGAGTAATTTAAAATGACTGTGGTACTTCTGATCTATTTGACCTTATTTATTTCTCTTTTATGATCATGTTTTTAAAAACTCGATCATTTTTCATCTGTTGATAACCTGAAGTCCACGAGAAGAGAAATGCAGTTACTGTCTGCTGTTATCTAACTAACCTTTAGATATTCAGCATCCTGCTGGGTGATGTGGAATTATTTGCTCACGCATGAACCAGGACTTTCAGGAGATTGAAGATCGGCTTCACTGGACCAGGTTTATAATGCCCATTTTTTGCAGAGTCAGTGATGCGACACAGCTAGGTTGCAGAGGTGAAACGGAATACGGCGGAGGTGATGTTGAAAAGAAGAAAAAGCAAATTAATACTCTAAATTCAGAACATTTTGAAAGTATATAAAAGTATTAGCAGTTCACATTCGGGGAGCGAATAAGGAGTTTGGACTGTAGCGCTTTTACCCAGATCCACACAGATGGCCTAATATTACAGGACTGTTGAATGGAATGTTTACAGCCAGCTTAAGGTTTTTTTTAGTATTTTGATTAATTCTGGGATTCAGTTTAGACCACTGTAATACTGTTTGCTCTGTTAATCTGCTAACCTCATAACTCTTAATCAAAACCCCAAGCAGTTTTTTCCCGCTTCATTGTAATCTCGAATGAGGTCACAGATTACAAGCATGATATTCGTCTCATCGTGGGCTCATCTGATCTTACCTGAAACCTTTTCTGGAATGTTCTCATAGAACAGTGAGGAGCATGTGTGGTCCCAAATAAAGCTACAGGCACCCAGAAAATCAATGTTTTATAGAGAGATGCCCCTGTGGTGGTTTCCAAAGCCCTCTGTTGTTTAGGTCTGCTCAGAAGACATTGATTCATAACCCTGGGGTCCTATCATGTGCTTCATGGCCACAGTTCTGGCACAAAGCGTCAGTGGTCTTATCTTCATGCAGCAGACAAACAGCATGAAATTTTCCCCTCAGAATGGCCAAGCTGATTGTTACCATACAAGAAAGTGAAGGGAGACCACAGCTGTGCCTTTAGTGTCCCATGCAAGTTTAGAACAAAGCCATAAGAGTGAGTCAGTGACAGAATTTTGAGGTGAGCTATTCCTTTAAGAGATTCAAGCTCACTCAAGCTTCATGACCTCAAAGGGTGTGTGTGTGTGTCTGTGTCTGTCTGTCTGTCTGTCATAAGAGAATCACCCACAGATTATATATTGTAAAGCTTTCATGTTCTAACCTATCATGTTTATAACATCGCAGTGATAACAAATCTGATGTTTATTTGAATCTACTAACATGTATTGCACTATAAATAGAATATTGTATCTGAATAATGAGATATTCAACAGTCAGTTTTCTGATAGGGCAAATAACATCTGGATTGTCATGTGTGGATAAATGATATCTAATCTTGGCTAAGTACAGATCAAACTGCTGCACATGCCAGATTAACCCCAAGGAACAAAATACAATAATAAACAAACTGTTCAATGGTTGATGATCAGACGCACAGCGTATATCCATCAAAATGACTTAAAGGATAAAAATGCCTTATAGCCTCAGAGAACTTATTCACTATTCACTTATTCAACTTGTTGGTAAATATTTACACTGTGCTTTGACTAGGTGGGTGAGTGTTGCCATCTGTTGGTACAACTATATCATTGCAAATAAACGTAAAATCGAACCAATTCAATAATTTTCTCTACATTACATGACCAAATGTAGAGGGTCACCAAATTTCAGCTACAACTAACAGATGCATTAAATTATCTAAATACAGCTGTTTATTCTCATTGGATGAACGTTAAACTGAGACGTAGTTAAAAGCTCTCAAACTAAGTATGCGAAAGTATGCGAAACACAAGTGGTAAACATAGAGTATGGGCAATTTCAATGAAAATTCAAGGTCTAATTTAGATTAGTTTCCTGTTTTTAGGGGCTGTTATTAAATTTGAGCCCATTTAATGAAGTGCAGAGCAAACATGTATTTTCATCAGCCTTTTTATTTCTTAACATATACATTGCAATTTGTTTGCATTCAGACAACCGTTTGGAACTTCTGCCAGAACTAATGAAAAACCATTTATTTCACAATTATAAAAAACAATAACTGCTCAACACATGTGGGAATTTAATCCCAGACTAACTTTGAGACAGTTTAAATGTGCTCATCATCTTTTGGGCTCAAAATGTCACAGTTTAAAACCGCACAGTGTTGTACAATGTCCTCCTGAGAAGAAAAGATCTTTATTGAGGTTTGCTGTGTGTTTATCTTCTGAACTGAGGCAGATTCAGTGAGGAAAGTGTGAATGTGTGAATTAAGACTATAAACATGACTGATTCAGCTGGAGGAATGTTACATTTAACACTGATATAACAGGTCACAATCCACACAAACCCTTATACTGAAAAGACAGGAGTAAAAAAATAAAAGCTCAGACGAGTAGTGATGTCACATCTGTTAAATGCACCTTTGGTAAGTTTGTGCGACTTTGAATAAAAAAAAGAACCTCTTTTGGGTCAAAGCTTAAAAAGAAAGATTCTTTAGAAAAAATGTTCTTTGAGTTTCTGTGGTCCTCGCTTCAACCAACAAATCATTACTTTAGGATTATAAGGTTCTATCTGCGTTTTGACCAGTTTTGAGATATTGAGGTTTAAAGTTTTTGGAATGTATATACCAAAACTGACAGAACTTTTTATGTTTTATAAATTGAACACGCAAAATACATTTTCTTTCATATAAAACACCTTTAATAGTGTCAATAAGTTATATTAGAGTAAGAATAACTCAATGTAAATAACTCAATATTGACAAAAAAGTAAGATAGAACCATATAATTCTAAGGTAGCGAAATGTTTTATTTTCTTACTCATGTGTTTCCCGTATGTTGATGAGATCTGTGCTGAGTTTAACTATTGAACTGCACACAGTTTTCTGGGAAGGTGGGGTGTCAGTTGAACGGGTTTGTGACTGAGCTTCTGCAAGTCTTGAGGGCATCAGGTTCTGTGAGCTGGACTGAGCAACACCAGCTGTGTTGTCTATTAAGGAATTGACCGGGGGGCCGGCTTCAGAGCAGCAGGTGTGTGAGGGGAAGCAGAGGGAGGGGGCTAAAGCCCGTGGCTGGAGTTCAGGGCTCTGAGGGAGGTCTGAGGATGGGCAAAGGAGGGCTGACAGTGGGCAGTCAGGAGACGTGTATTTGGCCAGAACCTGAAGCTGCTCTGGTCTGAGGGCAGCTTCAGTACAGAGTCTCTCATACAGACCAGAGTAACTCTGCCAGGTCTTTATCTTCAGCTGGTTTAGCTGGATGCGTTCGGCTGCTAGCTTCTCATGCTCAGTCCTCTGCAGAGCAGAAACACAGAAACACACACATCACACAGATGCACTGAAAATATAAATCAGCAGTCAATACAATTTTGTGTTAAGTAGATAAGTGTAGTTTTTATATGATTGAATGTCAAGAAAATGTGGGGTTATATTTCACCCTAAAATAAGAATAAGACTAAAATAAGATTTATTTTCCTAATAGGAAAAAGTAGGCTATTTTGTCTAATAGGCTTGATAATAGGATAATAGGCTCTAATGATAATGGCTGAAATAGTTTTTTGTGACATTATAACAACAATTAGACATTTTCCTGCCAATGACTGCAGTAATGTTTGTTTATATATTAAAATAATATTAGTTGTATTGCTTTAGATGTATGCTGCAGTAAATTAAGAACATGCTTGTATTTTTGTATTTTTAACTAATGTGAATCTTTATTGAGAATAATTATTAAAACCTTGACATATTATGATAATTATGGGAGTGGCTTAAGTAGCAGGAAAATAATTACAAAAATGTTAATACCCACCAGTTTCTGTATTTCACATTCTAAGTTGTGGATGCAGTCGAGTTTTCTCTTGCGACAGCGACGGGCCGCGATACGATTCTTGCTTCGTCTGCGAATGTCGTGCACAACCTCGAGCTGCTCGCGGGTCAAACACTGCTGCTTCAACAGCTGCTGGAAGTCATTCCTGCTGAGAGACACAATCTGATCCACGGAGAGCGGCAGTGCCATCTACAACAAAAACACGGAATAGTTCAGATACTTCCCAACAGCTATAAACACCTGAATTTGTGAAAAACAGGTGGATTAAAGGGCTTATTTTGGAAAACTGAGCACTTGGCCTTAATTATGAGGTTTGATTATTGTTGTATATGTATTTGCCAGAGGGAGATGAATTTTTATACTTGTGATTTGTACATCTGATGCTTGTATATTTATTACACATGACCAGTCCTCACCTTACACACACGATCACTTTCCCCCTCTGTGTCAAAACTATCAGAGTCCTCCCCTGATTGGTTGGAGGGCATGTATGGGCTACCCTGCGACGTAGATCCCCCATCACCGTCATGCAGCTGAGCGCTCACCGCCCCAAAGCTCTGCAGAAACGGACACTCCAGCGTCCTGGGATCCAGTTGCCAGTTATTCGGACACAAGAGGTTCGATTGTTTCCCCTCCAAGCCCAGACCAGATGGAGACGCCTGGGTGGGACAAATATCCGGCCATAGTGTGAGCTGTTTGGCCACCTCAATCTCTTCTTTGCTCCTCAACGTGTTGCATCGGTCAGGTGAGCAGGTCTCAATGTTGCAGCTGAAAGGTCTCTCAGCATCTTCTGTTCCTGACAGAACGGACATTTCTTGCTTAGCCAAGTCTGCTGAATCACAAACAGATTGCGTTGACTCACTGCAGTCGCCACTGCTTGAGCAAGGAATGCAGCTTAGGGAACAATTATCTCCTGATTTCCTAAGGGATGTAGGAAACGCTTCCAAGCCGCAGACTTCCAGACAGGGTCGCTCCTTCCCACAGGCTATTTGAAACTTTCGGTATTTGGGACAGAGGAGGGAGTAGTCTGTGTGATTCTTGCTTTGACTTCCCGTAGCCTCCTCAACAGGAGTAGAAGATGGGCAGGCTGGCTCCTTTTCCTGAAGCTGAGACTGTGAGGGCTGAAGTAATGTTTTATCTTCATCAATGACATCATCCTTTGTAACCAAGCGCGAGTCGACATCTCGTGCCCTGCAGCATTTGGTTTTACAGCATTGCTTCTTCTGTGTTTTTGATGAACTCCTACCGCTGTCAAAGAACTTGGGGAGAAGAAAATCAAAGCAGGCTTTGTCCAAGTTCTTGAAACCAAGAACAGACGCACAGGTACGAATCTCCAACACGTTCTCTTTGGTAAAGATCAGCTTGGAGGTGTAGGCAAATTTCAGTAAGGGTTCGAATCCCTCTGCAGTCACCTAATGTAAATGCACGAATAATGTAAAAATCAAATGCATCTGAATTACTTATTTTAAATTACATTTTATCAGAGAGATTCTATGATATTACCTCATCGGGAAGGTTAATAACAGGTCCTTCCGGTGTGGTGAGACTAGACACGCGAGCGCTAAAGAAATCGCTGCAGGAGGCCAGAACCGCGCGGTGGGCTCGGAAACTCTGGTTCTCCGCCACCACCGTCAAATCACACAGAAGATCTTTTTTTCTCTGCTCGTTTAGACATTGCAGAACATGGGAACTGTGCACAGACGACTGGAAGGTAAACTTTGAAGAGTTCTCCATTGACATGTTGAGAGTTAATCTGGATCATAAAAACACATTCAACAGAACTGTTAAGTGTATTTCAATATGATTCATAACATTCAGACAAACACAGCTATTAATGTGACATATTTGGTTATGCAACTCATTTATATGGCACATTCAAATCGGTAAGCAAACGACGCAGTTAACACGATGCATTTGCAAATTCCCCCAAGTATTTTAGTTTAAAAAAATATAACTTAAACGATGCGAATGCATAACTAGAAAAACGTGGCTACCATACAAACACAGTCTTCAACGTTTCATGACTGTATTACACGCAGTGCACCGGCAGTGAAAGGAGCGCGCACTCGTTCTACAGGAAACTATCCAAATATCAGGCGACAACACAAAACGCCTATGGGAGACAATGTTAAACAGTCTATAAGTTATGAGTACGTGTCTTTACACACGTGATCTTATCTCAGACGAGTACAGAGAGTTTGTCCCAGTCATGCACTGAGCGTGTGTGCGCGCGTGTGGCGCAAGAGCGTGTTTCTGCTGACTCATTGGGTTTGCTGATAAAGGATGAGTAGGCAATTTCCCCGTCTGTTCTGTTCCCATTGAACTTCTCTTCTTTACACGGTTGCTCTACTTGAGCCGGTTACCCCATACAGAACAGCTACAGTTTAACTCAGACTGAGAGAGAGAGACAGAGACATGAACCCACATCACTAAAGTTTTAACGTGTAAACAACAGACACGCTTTTGATGTGATAAACATAAACAAACATTCCGGCTGTATGTCAAATCCGACGAGGAAGGCGACGCGAATAAAATGTTTACTAATGTTTTCTAGGTAGACAGCTCACCAGATTGAAACACAGCCCTCGAAAAATAATGGCATGTAAAGCGTTTCTGTTTATACGATTCCAGGGTCGTAATCATTTAAAAAACAATATTTTTATTTTAAAAATTATCTTAAAGTTTACATATCTTAACTTGTCCGTGACTTTCTCCATCTACATACCTAATATATATTTAATAGCATATAATGTAATAGTTACAAGTTACAAGTAATAGTACAACCTGTAAATACTCACCCGTCATATCATTGGAGGGTGCGGGTAAAAGTTAGACGTTACAACATACTAAGATTTTTGAAGCGCTCACTTGTAACTAGGAAAATAGGAGGCGCTTGTGTTTTACTCTGTCGTCATATGACTTCTATCAAACTTGTTTTTGTCCCGCCTTCTCAGACAGTAGCTTCCGTTCACTGGTCTTCGAGTCTGTCTGTCGCTGACGTCATCACTTCCTTGACGTTGTTCACCCACAGTTTAGTTTGACACACGTCACAATTCATACTGCCAGTCAGTTGTCAGCTGTACCTATTTACTGTAGTATTTTCTACATTTTAGTGTAGAATTAATTACATGTACTAAAATAAATCTAATAATTATTTACCAAAAACGTTTAAGTTCTTTAAAATTAGTTTAAGAAACCCTTTTGCTAAATAATTCACACACACACACACACACACACACACACACTGTACTTTCTTGCTGTTAAACTGGTTTTAGGACATACATCAGAAATACATGTTCGTGTTTCAGCTGTGTGGGATAGAGTGTCAGCCATTTATATTTTTGAAAAGTTTCACAATCCAAAAATGAGCAGATCACATTTCGAAACCCAAGTTCCCTATTCCTGAGTGACTAAACAATGGTGTGCAGTGCATATGTCTGTTGTCACCTTGCTTGAACTTGAATAGCTGTCATTTCTAATTACTTATTTATGCAACTAAAAGACAAAAGTAAAACCTTTCACTAACAGTCACGTCTACTTTTTCAAAGCAGGTTTTCAAATGATGTAACACTGACACAATTTTACCTTTACAATAGACAGCGAAGCACATTTGTCAACAAACACACCCTTCTAACACAAAGAAAGATAATGTATGTATTTAAAAACTGTGTTTTTAAACAAATATGAATCGGATGACCCTTTAGGTCAACAAATGAAAATAACACAAGTTTGATCCACGGTGTCAAAACCATCAGTCCTGAAAAAAGACCCAGTTTAGCTTAACATATATAACATATGTTGATTAAGTGTTTAAGTCTGATTCAGGATCAGTTTTGCTTTTCAGTATTTCATTATATAACAAAGGGATAAACAGAGGAGAAAGAGGTCAAAGGTCATGAGGAGCCCTGCCTCTTTTGACTGATCACTCTGAGATTTTCGAGTTGTTGGGCACGTTCACTGTGGACCGTAATCAGATTCCGGTTTTCCTCCGTGAGTATCCTGTATTCCTCCTCCAGTCGAGCAAATTCCATCGACACCTTTTCATCTTCTAGCAACTCTGCAATAAGCTCTTCCCTATGCACACCACACACAAAACAGTGTTAAAGTAAGAAAATCATCTTTCACACCCCATAATTTATCACATAAATCTGATGAACGATGCATGATTGTTTTTAACAGTACAATGGAATGCGTGCCAAAACAACACATGACATGCCTTGAGTGACATTCAGGTGACTGTAGGTTTGCACTGACTATACAAACAAGGAAATAAAGAAGTGAAACAGGCAATGACATTCAATTTGGTACCTGGGTTTAGATACTATCTTGGTTGATACAACATTAGTCCATGACCTGAATCGTTCAACTAGCTCAAGATCAAATCAACAAAGCCAGGACCCAAAATAGCTCTGAGACAATGACTGATGTCTGTGCATGAGATCAGCGGCCTTTGAACCGCGTTAATCATCTGAGGAAGGTTGTTGGGTGGGGCAGTGTGTCATTTACATGTTGATCATTTAATACTGAGCTTTAATATTTGGAACGCATAGCTGTTTATAATTGGACAGGATAAAACCAGCATAGCACACATTCGCCCTTGTTTACGTTTCACCTCTGTGTGATTAGGGAGCATCAACAAATTGTTCACCAGGAGTCAGCCATAAATCTTCAGGGACTGTTCTTGCACTTGGTCACAAGAAAACTCAGACAAATGAATTACAGTATGTCCCTAAAAAGCCTGGCAATTATTTGAGAAATTGCATGTGCTTTCCTATTCAGGAAACAACACTGGACACTTACAGTGGTACTTAGTTTAAAGAAGTCTTTGCTTTCCCTACGTACCGTAAATAAACATTCACTGCACAACATTTTCTGAGTGAGAAAACTATCTTAAGGTATGTCTGTATAAATATTTCTCCTGCACATAAATTTTTTATTTTCTCTAAAACATCAACTTCAAACATATAAGGGTTTTGTCTTAGAGACATTAACAATAGCTTTATTTCAGGGTGTATGTAACACAAAACAATACATTCTTTTAAATCTGTGCCCAAATTTCCCAAAGTTCATGTACGGAAGGGCTTTTAAATGTCAAATACATGGACTCTCATTTTCAAGTGTGGTTTTGTGATGCTGTTTAGCAAAAAAAGCCCCACATACCACAATCCAGTATGTAAGGGTTGTCATGATTACACAAGCCTGTTTTAACCAACAGACAAAACATAAAGGAAACTCCACATACACAGATAAAGAGAACTTTGACCAATTTTAGTCAAAATCACTCAAAAGGATGTGTGTTGTATATATAAAAATACACCATTCAAACACAGAATAAATGTAATAACAGGGTTGACATGCCTGAATCTTAATGACATCATGCACACATGGGTTGAGTTTGCTCATGTGGTTATTTTAAATGCTTACTTTCTGTCTTCCAGCCGGGCAATCTCGTGTTTGACCTGGTTAAACTCATTGGCCATCTTGCAGTGGTCTTTATACACTTCCACAGACTCCTTTAGCGACTGACATGGCAGGACTGGCTGTTTAGAGTCAGGAAAACTGATCATCACATTATAATTTACATATGAAAACCACTATTCAACCCAATACTGCATAACCACAATTGTTCTTTACTTATCTGGATTATATGATACATTATAATACATACAGAAAATGAACACTGATTTCAGTTCAGTCAGGTTTTATTAAACACAATGAGCGGAAACAGTTGGCGAGAGCTTGACGTTAGTTTTTCCCTTTGGTAAAAACTTCTGCTTTTACAATGACTCACAGCACAGTTCATTGAAATATCATCACTAAACTGCTTCCACTTCTCCCAGATTTCCCCCTTAACTCCCCCGTGATGTGTGTGTCTTTATTTTTAAATAGACTTATCCCGAAACCACCGCAATGTTTCTCAACGTTCATGCAATCTGTTGTTAACTATCAAACCAAATGTTGTGATAACTGCGTGACCAACTACTGCCCTCTTGTGACGCTACTGCGGTATCACCGCATGTGTATAGCTTTTAACCTTATCTTAACTTTGGTGTCACAGTAAACAAAATAAAGCATTAATATACAATTTCTCTGTCCTAAATGTGCTTTATATTATTTTTTTAATTGTCTGTGTCTCAGATTTAGCTTTTCCACATTAAATGCTAAAAAATCATACTAGGTCATATTAGACTGATGTGGTCAGTTCAATATTTGCAACATGTTAACTGGTTAGTACAGGGATCCCCAACAGGCAGCATGCCACAACACAACTAGTAACATCCATTGTTGGGGATTTGTAATAGAAAGCATTGCACTGTTTTTGTTCTATGTGATATTATTTAATAAAGCTGCTTTGAATTAATGTGCATTGGGGGAAGGTCTATATAAATATAATTGAATTAAATAAGAAAAAGACATACACAAATATATTTGTGGCATAGCTTATATATAAATAAACAAAAAGACCTTTTGGAGGTTTATGGCAATCTTAGAAAACCCTTAAACTCTCGTGGATTATAATGGTTGTTTGCATATAAGCCTATTTGGGACAGTTCAGAGCAGGACAATAGTTTCAGTGTAAAAAAGCTCAATAGTCACCAAGGTCATGCCACCAAGCGATAATTTCACTTTTCTTTCAACAGAAAGTCGAGGTCAGCGGGATAAACTCTGTCCCACCAGCTGGTAGCTCAACCACCTTGATGAAACCAGCTTGCACCAACTGGAATTTATTACAAAATCCAGCCACTTGCAGTTTTAAATGCCAGACATAAAGCATGTTGTAATTTCTATAGATAAACGTTATACAAACGTTACCTGGAGTCGTTGCTCAAGGTCAGGAAAAGATGGAAGAGGATCTTCTGCATCTTTCAACTCTGAGAGGAAAGACAGACAGATAAGCGTGTGTGGCATGCCAATACTAGATACAACTAATGTTTGAGACCTTGAATCCAAGGCTTTAGTGGTGACATCTACAGCCATCCAATCAGCTCAGCCATACTGCATCTCGCATGGCACTAATGCCAACACAGCCTCTACAGTCTGTTACAGTCATGTTAGACATTTATACTGATCTGAGTTCAGTTCCTCCAGCATTAACAACAAACCATCGTCATCACAGGAGAATCTTAGAAACTGGTCCCAGATCAGGGCAAAATGCCAAATTCACACACCACCTGTTCGTCCATGGACCCCATAATCCCGAACGGACAGATTGAAAGTAACTATCGCTCAGATTCTTCACAGTGACTTGAGTTTAATGAGTGCTCTGACAGACAGCTTGTCTGCACTGATTTCCGGCATGCCTGCTATGTTCTAGTGGGGCTCATTCACTCATGCTGGGAATCTGTGATGCAATCAGCTAAAACAAGGCTGTTTACAGTCATGCATAAGCCAGAAGGCCAATTAAAAGATATATATACACAACATTTGCACATGGGTCTTATCTTAAACCTGATAGGCCCATTACTCAAATAGAGGGTGCGGGGTGAACATGACAGTGTCGTGTTATTTTGGCAGATTGATCGCACACCGCTGACCGTTCATTTCAGAAGATGCAGCAACACAGCCTGCTTGACAAAGCAAACTAGGGAATTATGGGTAATCTGACATACGTTATAATAAGTCTTAATATTATATTTAATATTGATATTTATACTTATAAGTATAATAAGACTTCCATTAACACCGCAAAGGTTGTGGGTTCGATCCCAGGGGAAGGCAAGTCCTGATAAAAACATGTGTACCTTGAATTCACTGAAAGTCGCTTACAAGTGTCTGCCAAATGACTAAATGTAAATGTAATAAGTGATATGTGATAATTTAAGTGATGGGTTGTGTTGTACACCAGTGACTTTAAAAACAATCTACTAGGGAATTATAGGAAATAGCACATACTAACCTAAACGTTGTGCATATTTCTTTGGGTTATATACTTGCCTTCCATTTTTGGAAGAAGTAGGCAGGGCAAAGCAACAAAGCATGAAGTATTAAATGCTTTTAAATTTAGGACTGTGTTCTAAAAGCAAATGAGTGAATCACGCTGCAGTGAGGTATTAAAAAGGAAACCTGATGCTGCAATGCCCCGCAACAGCTGCCATCACAGCATTTGCATGAATAGCTGTAAAACACTTTGACAGCGCTGTTGACTTTGTGGCTAGGTAGATATCTTGTTTTTAAGATGCCAGAGATGAACTAAAATAGAGGGGGCACATTGATCCCACACACGAGAGGCTTTGGATGGGTTTTGCTGGTTGCCATTTTAGTAGAAGTCGCGCATCTAATGAACCCCACAGGCGCTATTTTGGTCCCTCAATTACAGTTCCTTTGTCGCAACCACGTAAAGCTAAAATAATCGCTCCCGTCATTGCAGATAACTTACCTGAGCTTGCGTCTAGGCTGAACGAGATCTGTACTTCAGGTTTATCTGCAGAGACTCGTCTTGTTGAGGTGATCATTTATTCCTAAAGAGCAAACACAGATTAGAGATTTACTTAAATCGTATTTTTGCTTTCATAAGCCTTTCAAAATATACGAGAAGATTTAACACGTGTCCAGACTTGATCCAAGATCAGAAAAGCCAGGACTGAGCTGCATTAATTCTTTCTGTTAATAACCTCCGTTTCTTTTATTATTTACATAATACATAATACATATTATTTACATAATAAGCAATATAGCAATACATCTAAAAACAAAGCATAATTGTAACATTATTTTATTTTAATTGTAATTATTTTATGATGTATGACTTCATAAAAAACTGTATATTGCACAAGACACAAGTCGAAATGTAATGCCACTATATTTTAAGCGATAAAAGACAGCACACGCTGTGTACAATGTTGTAACTTTAAAACCAGACTGAAATGGCATCAGTATATTTTGCATATGATAATATGAAACAAAGCTTTTACCTGTCAACAGAAACGTATTTATAGAAAAGTGTCAAATCACGCGCTTAAAGAATTCAGAGAGTCGCGGAGCAAACGACGCGTAGATAAAGGCGCCCCATTGACAACCGTGTATATCTTCTTATACTGCAAAATGTTTAGCTCCTTATCTTGTAGTGTACACTAGATAAGATATAAGCGGGTTTACAACAAACAAGGTATCACAGCTCTGCAAAGCGCTGCTCTGATTCTGTGTGTGCCAGCAAGGGTTGCAGATTAAATGGCCCAGATGACTTTACATAGAACAATGTCTATCTCGCCAATCAGATTCGAGCTACGCAGACATTAACTTGAACAAAGGCTCGCTTTTATATTTATTGTAATTTACTGTTTGCTTTATGTCGGTCTTTGACAGATGGTAAGCGTTTGGGAATTTATTGTCTTGACATGTATTCAACAATGTACGCAATATTGTTTTAATAGTATAATATACATTACAAACTTGGAATTTAGTAAATTAAATAGAAAACAAATACAGGAAATAAAACGTGCATTCCAAAAACAAATAAAAACAACTAATAAAATATTTTATTGTAACAAAAAAGTCTTTTAATTTTAGAATGTATGACTTTTTTACGTTAAGTACCTTATTTAACAACTTTATTTAGTCTGTGTGCAAGTTAAAAGGGTAACTTAAATAGGTAACAGATTAAATACATGTATATCATGTGCATTTAGCAAATATATGACAAATCTATGAAGGTTTAAAACATTATGATAAACGATGTTTATTTTCTGGGGGGTAGCGATCGGTCGACGTGTTCGGTACTCCACTAATCCGCCTGTCCAAATCAGTGATCTGTGCGTTTGCTCTCGTCTGTTCTTTCTTAGCTGCATGCTTGTGGAGCGCTGCAGCCTCATCGCAGCCTCAGTCTAATACCCACAGTATCTGCTGAAAATGGCTCTCCACGTCCCCAAAGCACCGGGCTTTGCCCAGATGTTAAAGGATGGTGCGAAGGTAGGACTGCTGAATGAGCGTTTTGATCCCGTTGTGTTGTTTTAAAACACTGGCGATGAGTTCATGTAGAGATTTCTAGAACATGGGCCTTCTGAGTCATATAGTTAGCGGTAAAATCCATTAGTCCTAAGCGCTTAATTATGAGAAATAATAGTTTGAGATAGTTTAGTTATTATTAGTTATTATTGAGTTTAGACTATCTGGTGTTTGACAGTAAACAAATTCCATCAGAAAGTGATGGATGCGTGAAGTTTGTATGCTAGCTGATACACACTGACATGTGCGCCTACCGGCACTGCGTTGCTACTGACAGGCGGCTAGTGATGCACCCAGATCACTGTTTATCTAAAATGTTTCTCTATGTTATTTAAAAGGCATTTGTCTGTTTAATCTCCCAGCATCACAACAACATATGTATTTAAGTACGATCTTGTTTGGTCTACATTTATTAACACAATAATAATACACATTAGCAATTCCCCAGCAATGGGCTGTTTTCTATTATCAGATATGGAAATCTGCAGATTCGTTTGTATATATTATTATGTTGCCAGTTGATCTTGTGATCGGATTTTTTTAAAGCATATTTAAACCTGTTTTAAAGATGTTATGGCTATGTACGTTTGAAAAGCATAATCTTACCATACATACACTGTTGTATTTCGTTTCTTCGGGTTTCTTCATAACGCCATCCACATACCGATAACAAATACTTTGATTGTGCGGCAGTACATGGCGTTGGATAAAATCTTTCACCAAAAGTATAAATATAACGTAAAATAAATGTTACGTTGTGTTGCATTTAGCACTATTCTGGTCTTGAGGAGGCAGTTTTCAGGAATATCCAGGCTTGCAAAGAACTAGCACAGACAACAAGGACTGCATATGGACCCAATGGTAACACTTACTTTTTCTACTATGGTAAACTAGACTATGGATAGGAATCAACAACATAAAGAAATCTTATGTTAACTGTTGGCCTACTTCCTCATAGGTATGAACAAAATGGTCATTAACCACCTGGAGAAACTCTTTGTCACAAATGATGCCGCCACCATCCTCAGAGAGCTGGAGGTAAACAGAATTGTCATAGAAATACAGTGCAAAATTTTAAACACACATTTGTGATGTTCATTGGCCTGTAAACTTGCATACAGAATGTTTCCATTAACAGTGTGTTTCTGTTGCCTTACAGGTTCAGCACCCAGCAGCTAAGATGATTGTAATGGCATCTCACATGCAAGAGCAGGAAGTTGGTGATGGGACAAACTTTGTGCTGGTGTTTGCTGGGGCTCTTTTGGAGCTGGCAGAAGAGCTGCTGAGGATGGGCCTGTCTGTGTCAGAGGTCCGTAAACACCTTAACCCAGTAAATGCTGTTGGTTTCTGTTTGTTGTTTTCTGATTGCATATTTTGTGGATTGTTAATGCAGGTGATTGAGGGATATGAAATGGCATGTAAGAAAGCTCTGGAGATCCTGCCTGACTGCGTTTGCTCCTCGGCTAAGAACCTGCATGATCTGAATGAGGCCACGGCAATGATTCGCACGGCCGTCATGAGCAAACAGTACGGCAACGAGGACTTCCTGGCTGACCTCATCGCGCAAGCCTGTGGTAACTCTTCAGTCTGCATACTTCAGTGTTTTTTAAATGAAAATGTGTTTAATTAACTGATTAATGACACCTTAGGCCCATTTGTATGAATGAAAAATGTTGTATTGTGTCAACTGATTATTAATGTTTTTGTTTCTTTAGTGTCTATCTTTCCTGAGTCCGGCAATTTCAATGTTGACAATGTCAGAGTGTGCAAGATTTTGGTAAGTTCAAAGTAATATTAAATTGTTCTGGTGTTGCGTTGAAATTAATGAATGATTTGTAGTATGTCTGGTAGGGCAAAATCGCTTCTTTTCTTTTCTGTGTAGGGCTGTGGACTGAACTCCTCCACAATGCTTCATGGCATGGTCTTTAAGAAGGAGACAGAGGGAGATATCACATCAGTCAAGGAAGCAAAGATAGCTGTGTTCTCCTGTCCATTCGACTGCACGGTTACTGAAACCAAGGTAGAAGAATTCTCAGTGGTAAAAACATCTCATTTAGCACAAAGCTTTTTTAATGCTTATTTCTTATGTTTCATAGGGAACAGTTCTTATAAAGAATGCAGAGGAGCTAATGACGTTCAGTAAAGGAGAGGAGGACCTGATGGAAGCCCAGGTAAAGTCTATCGCTGATTCAGGGGCCAATGTGGTCGTTACTGGGGGCAAAGTTGCTGACATGGCCCTTCATTATGCCAACAAATACAAGCTCATGGTGGTCAGGTGAGTGGCAAATTCATTCCTGTTCTGTGCAGTTCTTCTCCAAAAACAGTTAATTCTCACTATTTCATGAACTGTTAAAGTAGAATGCATGATATTTATAAATGCTTTGAATTTTGTACCAAGGCTAAACTCAAAATGGGACCTCAGAAGACTATGCAAAACTGTAGGAGCCACAGCGCTGCCCAGACTGGTGAGTTTAAGTTGCTTTAGATTGTTTTAGACTGAAATTTTGTCTTAGGCTCTGTCAGTCTCAATGTTGTTTGTAATACTCGGAATAAACAGACGTCCCCGACTCCAGAAGAGATGGGCCGTTGTGACAGTGTTTACCTGTCAGAAGTTGGAGACACTCAAGTTGTGGTCTTTAAACATGGTGAGAATTTCTGTATAAATGTAGAAAACAAGACGTCAATGATGATGTAATGCTTTAGGATTCAGGCAGCTCATGCAGTCTTCCTAAATGTCTAGATAAAGAGGAGGGCGCCATCTCTACTCTGGTCATTCGTGGGTCCACAGACAATCTGATGGATGACATTGAACGTGCCATTGATGATGGAGTAAACACTTTTAAAGTCCTTGTCAGGGTGAGTGTTTTTAAACTCTCTGTATCGCAGCCACACGTTTAAAAACACGACACTAACTGAATTCATTTACTCTCAGGACAAGCGTCTTTGTCCGGGTGCGGGCGCCACTGAAATCGAGCTGGCTAAACACATAACCTCTTATGGAGAGGTAAAAATCTTAAGTTCATTGTTGAACTTTGCAGCTGACTAAACCTGAACTTCAACTCTGATATTCTGATGTCTTTTAAAGTCTTGTCCAGGCCTGGAGCAGTACTCCATCAAAAAGTATGCTGAGGCGTTTGAGGTGTTTCCTCGTGCTTTGGCAGAGAATTCCGGCGTGAAGGGCAACGAGTTGATCTCCAAAATGTATGCGGCCCACCATGAGGGCAACAAAAACACAGGCTTTGACATCGAGGTGAGGGTTCAAAACAAGATGTTTTTACAGCAAATATAGTTGTAACTGTTAAATAGGGCCTTCCTGAAAACTAGGCCCCTGAATCACTGATGTGTTTATACTTTGTTTAGGGAGAGGGGGCGGCTGTTAAGGACATGATGGAGGCTGGCATCTTTGATCCATACCTGGTCAAACACTGGGGCATTAAACTGGCCACAAACGCTGCCGTTACTGTTCTCCGTGTAGATCAGGTTAGAGCTTCACTGTGCTGTTATTTCTGTGTATCTGTTTAGTTTCCCTATCAATGTAGAAGCCTTCAGCCTGTGTTCTGCATTATAATGTGATGTGTGTATGCCAGATCATTATGGCAAAGCCAGCAGGGGGACCCAAAGCCCCCAAACAGCAGGGACACTGGGACAAGGATGGCTGGGAAGAGGAGCCAGACAAATTTGATACACATCATTGATAAATCAAAAAAATGGCAAAGGTGCCCAAAAAGACGCCATGTTTGGAGTGCTTAACCACTGAAGTGATGGGGGGTGTTGCATGAACACTTAAACTAGCGTAACAGTGATGTTCACAATGTTTGTATGGAAAAAAGTTGCACTGTTTGCACTTCTAATCCTTACACAAGAAAAACTGTTAGATTTGAATTTGATGGTTGCATTGTAACCTTTAGGTGTTTGTTTTGAACCTGCAACATTGTGTTCGTTTTCAAACCTTGTTTTGAGACTGGAGAGTTTGGCACAGTTCACCTGCATGCAGCATGCACTGACAGGAGGCTCGGACCATAGCTAACAATGCACCAAATTAAAATGATGACTGTCTGAATATGTCTGTTTTCACCCCACAGATCATCATGGCCAAACCAGCTGGAGGACCCAAAGCTCCACAAGGAAAGAAAGACTGGGATGAAGATGAATGATGTCACTAACATGCGTGTTCCTGCGTCTGTTCCTCACGTCTTAGCTTTTCAAGCGTTGTGTATTTAAAATCAAGCCCCATTCTTTTTTTTATTTTTTTAGAAGCCATCCATGTTAATAATAATGAGTGGCTTTGAGCTGTTTTTCCTCCAGTCCCAATAAAGGCACTTGAGCTGTCAGTGTGACTCTTTCTTCCTGCTTTTATTTCATGTTAAGTTATGTTTTTAAGTTGTCTTGCCTTAAAACATCATGTGTGGAACTTGTGTTACAATTTTCAAAAACTGAAATAATGGGACAGGACAATAGAGGTGGCAAACATTTATGCTTTTGTTAAATGTATGATGGTTAGATCTGGTGAGTTGCATCGTAAGATGGTTTTACCCTACTGACCTGGTTACTTGGTGGAAAACAAGAAATACTTAAATACTTTCCTCATAATAGAGATTATTTGAATAATCTCAGTTTACAGTAATGGCATAATTAAACAATTTCCTGTAAGACACACCAAGGCCATGCAATCATATTCCAGTGCCACAATGGTTCTAGGTCAAGCTGTATATTAGGTCAAATGTATATTATATAATGGATTTTAAAGTCTTAAAATTAATCTTATAATTTGATAATTGTCATTTAAATAATTAAAAATAATAAAATTAAAATAATTTTTGTGTTTTGTAATAGTTTATTATTGATTTTATGACAATTTTGGTAAGCATCCTATAGTAGCAACATATGTGACATATAATTTTGGTGGAAACAGAAGTTTCCATTAAACTTTCTGTGGCTTAAAAACAAATTCGTGTCATGTAAAACACTTCATATTTCTCACAATCACCCGTTTTGCTGCCTTTCCCGTGAGCGCGCCTGATCATAAGACGCGCGCTCTCGCTCTCCGGGGTTAAACATGGCTGCTCTCAGCAAGTCCATACCGCACAGCTGCTATGAGATCGGACACACATGGAATCCCTCATGTACGACCTCAACCCTGCAGGTGACAGCCGGAGCCCTGGAGGTCTCCTTCAAAATATATGCACCTCTGTATCTGGTGAGTGTTTTTACGGAGATCTTAACGTTAAATCTACAGCACAAGGGCGAAGTTAGCTAGACAGCTACATAAGACTCCTGCAGGACAATGCAAGGGCCCATCACTACATTTATACTGTATTTTTATACACTAATGTTTATTATCAGATCGAAATGTTTTACAGGTATTAGCGTTGAACATGACGTGGGTGGATAGACCGATGCCATGATCTGATAAGCTGTCAGACTCTCTGACATATTTCCAAATAGACTGTATCCTATTCATACGGTGTTAGAAATCAGCGCATAGTAAAGTGTCCTGTTGTTTTTGCACAATCATTCTCATTAAACCGAAAGTGTCCCATTTAAAACACTGTCAGTTTTGCATTATAATTTGTGCTAATTGTAAGTTTAAAGCTGCAAATGGGCTATTCCATTTGTACATGAGTTATCATGTACATAGTCATTTTCAGGAACTTATGCACTAGGTATTAACATATTAGACAATCATGATTATGTGTGTTTGAACCAGTAACCTGTACAACTTTACACACTATTCTATGTTTATCAGTTTATCAAAGACCATGGCCTTAGTGAAAAGTTTACAGAATGTCTTTTTGGGTTAAATGGCAGCTAAATGACACATTCATTAGTGTGTGTGTGTGTTTGTGTGTGTGTGTGTGTGTGTGTGTGTGTGTGTGTGTGTGTGTGTGAGAGAGAGAGAGAAAACTATGGACCATTTTTTGGCTGTAACTGGCTGTAAGTTTTAATAGATCAGACATGAAGTGTTGCATCATAGTCACAGCTTTGGTTTCCATTACAAAACCATATTTATAGTGATGCAATGTCTGAACTGGAATAAATTGCAGTTCTTCCAGTTATATATGCCATCGGTTGTGTGAAAATAAATGTTGCCTCTTAAAGACCTGATAAGGTTATTACCTGAACATTTAAAAATAATTGTGTTAAAATAATTCAATAGCCTGAATTACAGAATTGAAGTGTTCTGTAATGTCAGAAACGTGACTTTCTTTACCCTCAAAAACAGGGTGTTGCAAGAAAAGGGTGTGCAAAAAAACAGCAGAGAACTGAATGCAGTGAAACATTTGGTTCAATTCAAATTTTCAAATTCAAATTTCACATTTTACTGTTGCACAACAGCTTCACTATCCAGTGAAAAAACTTTCTCAGCTTTTGTGTGTTTCAGATTGCAGCAATCCTAAGAAGAAGAAAGAAGGATTATTACAAGAAACGGCTGGTTCCTGAGATCCTGCAGTCCACATCTTTCCTGACCGCAAATGGAGGCCTGTACATCGCATTTTTCTGCATTTTACGGTAAAGCACCGCATTACAAATGAAAAGTGATAAGGAGAAATGTTTGTTCACGCTTGCCACATGCACTGTCATTCAACCTTTGAATCCCTGTCCTTATCATGTGACTAAAGTCTAAACATGAGAACATTACATCCATAAAGGATTGTTTTATCACACGCAAAATAAATTATGAGGTAAACTTTGGATTTATGACTGCTGTTCTGTACGGCCAGTTGCTTCAATGGAATATAATTAACCCAGTTTACCATTTAATTTAAATGTCCACATGTTTAGATGGATTCATTTGTTTAGTTATTCATGCAGGTCTTCTGATTATAAATCACCATCAATCCTTTCATTGTTCTTTATTTCATTCAGGAGGCTGTTGGGCCGATTCTACTCCTGGTCCGCTGGTTTTGGAGCAGCGCTGCCTGCATCATACATCGCCATACTAATAGAGCGGAAAAGCAGGTTAGACCTGATAGTTTCACTTCATGCTGATTTTACTTGATGAGCAATGCATTAGTCGAGGTCATGGGTTTGATTCCCCTTGGGTTGTAAAGTCTAATTAACACATTAGGGGCAGGTGTGGCCTACTGGTTGGTGAGTCTGGCTTGTAATGAGTAGGTTGCTGGTTCAAATACAGCGCAGGCAGGTAGCAACTCCCTGGGTGCTGCAGTAATAGCTGCCCACTGCTGCGGGTGTGTGTTTATGACTTGTAGTGTGTGTTCACTCCTCACTAGGGATGTGTTAAATGCAGAGGTCACTTTTCGGTTATGGATAACCATAACTGACAAAAACATGTCACTTTCATATATGCTGGTTATGCTATGCTATGGTTATAAAGTTGCTTTAGAATAAACCATCTGCAAAAGGCATAACTGTTAAGGTAAATAGTCACAGGAACATAAACACTTATACAAAATCTTTGTGAGCTTTGCACAAAGTCGTTTACCTTATTACTAGTTTCTTACAGATTTAATATTGATAAATGACTCTGTTTTATACAGGAGAGGACTTCTAACCATTTATATGGCCAATCTGGTAAGACAATGTAGCATATTTTATTTGTATCGGTTCTGCTAAATTAAGTTTTCTTGTCAATCCTTTCATACATGTGTGACATTTTCAGGCAGTAGTCAGCATCACAGATGTTATCTGTCACTTATGTTGCTTTTTCTGGAAAGTTCTGGTCTAGTCTGTTTTAAGCAAGCCAACGCTGATTGTGATTTTAAGTTTCTGTGTCATTTCCAGGCAACAGAGACCATTTTTCGGATGGCTGTCACACGAGGTCTTGTTAAGCCTGTGAAACACGGAGAGGTGCTTTTCATATCTTTTAAGGCTAATGATGGAAGCTCATGTTTACAGACCAAATCGATAAACTAGTCATAAACTAATACTAAATATGTAATACTAGATCTTCTTATGATTTTCAGGTTCTTCTCTTCTGCTTGACCGCATCTCTCTACATGTTTTTCTTCAGGTTAGTTTGTCAGGTTGTTGACAAAATCCAAAAAAGGATTGTGAAAAATCCAAAATCTGTACCCAAACACACCCCTCTCATCATTGCTCCATCCTCCAAACAACAAACACATTATGCACAGACAACGAATAACATCTTGGGTGCAAACACCCCCTGTTTCTGATTGGCTACAGAAGTGTTATAGCATTATGGTGACCGTTCCCATCCACTTTATTTTTCCTGTTTACCCACCCAAGACTGTGTACAAACACAATATTGTTTTTCAGCGCACACAAATAAAACAGACAACTGGAATTTTTTAAAACTTTTACTTAATTTTTTTTAATCTTTACTTACTGCAAATTTGTAATGTTTTATAATCAACTACTTGCTAATTACTGATGTTATCTTCAGATGTAAAGATGGGCTCAATGGCTTTGCTTTCTCTGCTTTAAAGTAAGTGTGTGTTTTATTTTAAGTTATAAATTTTAGTGTTGTGTTTGCTATGTTTTATTTACTGAGGATTTACTGTTACTAAAGCACAGAAGAAGACGGCTTGTTCAGTGTGTTAATGCGTGTAGTTGCTCTTTTAAAGAAGATTATGTGTGTGGCAGATTTATTGTTGGCAAGGAGGAGATTCCTACACACTCTGGCCTGGCTGAGCACACATACCCACAAGTCTCAGAGAGACCCACAGAACCCACATCTGCCTCTAGGGGGAGTGGCATTAAAGCACTAACTCACAGACTGCTGGACTCGGTGTGAGTGCCAAAAATTCGCCTTTTCTGTAATTCTGCTCTTGGAATTGGAATTATCCATTAAAGCTCACAACCAGGGACCAAATTAGCGTAACATTTTGAAGCTACAGTATCATGAGTTTGATTTATTCATTTTTCATTTGTTCCATTTGGTATTAAATCCTTATATGGAAATAACATTTTTAAATGAATGCATTAATTTATGACATTTATTATTGTCACAATTGTAACTGTCGGCTCCATTGTCATGCACGTATGTTACCCCGCCTCATAACTTCAATATTGTGTGCATTCATTGTGTGTGCGTGTGTGTGTGTGCCCCTTTTTAGATGCAAACATGGACCCAGGCATAGATGTTGCAAACACTCTCGAGACAACTGCATCTCCTACTGTGTTAAAGTAAGAGTCTGATACTTCATATTCTGCTGTCCTTAAAACCATTCATCTGTGTTCTGAGAGCTTGTGTGTGAGAGAAACAAGCAGGGTATGAAAGTGTAAGTGTGCCGGTTTTATCTGGGTAAATGGGGGGGCGTTGATAGCAAAGAACGACCACCACTACCTGCTGCGAAGATGTTCTGAGATGCTTCTGGAAAGCAGATGGTCCTCAAATCTGTCGCTTTGTTTTTTTAAAGGGTTTCATCCGCATGTTCAGCGTGGGTTACCTCATTCAATGCTGTTTAAAGGTTCCATCAACGTTCAGACACGTCTTCACAAAACCCTCCCGCCTGCTCTCACTGCTCTACAACAAGGAGAACTTCCAGCTGGGAGCTTTCCTGGGATCTTTCGTCAGTATTTACAAGGTATTTCTGCATTAGGACCCAGTGCTGGTGAACGCTGGTGCTGTGAGAGTGTTTTGAAAGCTCTCTCTCCGTTACGTTTCCGTTAACTGACAGGGCACAAGCTGTTTACTGAGGTGGATGCGTAACCTGGATGATGAACTTCACGCTGTCATTGCAGGTTCAGTGTGTTTTAGCTCTCGTTTGCTGATTGCCTCAGATGTTAGATGTTCTCAGTTCTTGTTTTTCTCCATTTATCTGCTCAGGTTTTCTAGCCGGCACCTCAATGTTCTTCTACAAGAGCACCTCCATCTCCATGTACCTCTTCTCCAAACTAGTGGAGGTACTCATTAGTTTTCTGTTGCAGAGTTTGCATTAAAGTAACACTTACATGCCATAAAATAGGCCAAATTTAAAGGGATAGCACACCCAAAAATGACAATGGATAATGCTTCAAATATTTATGTATATAATAATAACACAATAGGGCTGCAAGATGTATTAAAATAATTGAAATATTTCAGTGTGCAGATCGCAGTTTTTTGCAATAACTGAATGACTATACATATTTTTTATAGTAATAAAATCAAAGTTTTGGGTCGATGCAGAGAGACTGACATGCAAATGTTAGTTGGAAATGTGTCTTTTCCCAGAAAGAATGTAAAATAGGTTATTAATGTGAGTTTTAAAAAAATGTAATGTTTATTTTAGATAATTAAGCATTATTGCATTGAATATTGCGTTATTTAGCAATTAATTGCCTGTAACACGTCACATTTATCATCAGTATCATCCAGCACACATTATAGGTGTACATATGTGAAGTTCATCAGTAATCTCTGTGTTTAGACTCTGTATTTTAAGGGGATTGAGGCCGGCAGGTTTCCATACGTTCCTGAGGCCGATACTATAATCTATGCCATCTCCACTGCCATCTGTTTCCAAGCGGTATGTAAAATGTTTCAGATATACACACAAACACCCTTTGGAAACCCAAGGACAAAGCAAAGCAATTAAAAACCAAATTAAAATTCAGAATCTGTTTGAAGCCAGGGTGACTTGTGACATATCGATCCTTAATCATCCATTGACTGAGAATCTTACCATACGACATTATTTTAAAGAAAGATATCACAAGCACAAATAAAGTTTGTTAGGTGATAAATCAAACACATTATAGTTATTGTGTTAATGTGAACTACATCCATTACCAGTAATCTAGGGACCAGAAAATGAGTGTATTGGTGTAAAAGTGAATATAGTAGAAATTAATGATCTCCTATTGCAAGGTTTTATTATGTGTGTTACAAGACAAAACTAACTTTAGTATGTCTTTAAATAACTAATTAACTGTTTTTTTTTTTTACCTCAGGCTGTCATGGAAGTGCAAAATCTGAGACCATCATACTGGAAGTTTCTACTGCGGTTGACGAAGGGCAGGTGTGTGTTATGGGAGGGTCTGTTTGTGTGTGATGGGGGAGCGGATGGGCTGATTTATAATAAATGTAAACATGGTTTATGAGGGGAAACCAAATCTCTTAAAATTATACTAGATGGTGAATTTTAAAAAATTAGGGGTAGGGTTAGGAATAGAAAATACAGTACAGTTTAATAAAGTCTATGGAGAGTCCTCCTAAACCAAATATGCAAATGTGTGTGAAATCATCAAATTATTTTTTTGTCCAGGTTTGCTCTGATGAACAGACAGGTGCTTGATACATTTGGGACAGAAGCTTCCAAAAACTTTGGTGACTTTACACCTAAACTTGATCCCAGATTTGTGCTGTTTCCCATGGACATGGATGCACAGCTGGGCTGACAGACTCTGGGTTGCCTGTGAGACATCTTTCCATAGACCAAGAATTTCAGGAAGGCACAGAAAGCTCTTTTTTAATAGACACAGTCTGTCTATTACATTCTCTCGCCACCACACTTGATTATTTGAAGTGAAGCGAATGTAAAGGCATGTTTACTTTTACAATGTGGATTTAAAGCAGTTTCATTATAGGCAGGGTGTGTGCACACAATATAACCATTCGATCAACTAAAAATATTTAAATTTTACAGGATAATGGTTCCTTGTTAATCGATTATAGATCAGATTTAACCTGCAACCGCAAGCTAGATAATTTAACTATTAGGCTTCAAAAATTCAAGAATTTGTGGTTTTCATTTTTTAAAGGTTTTAATCTGGTAAAATGTTAAAAACAGCTGTTTTTAAAACAGCATGTTTTACCTCAGAAAGCGGTGCTGGAAGATTTTTGGTTATTTGTCATTTCAGATGTTAATGTTTGGTTACCAAAACTGGTAGTTCATTTTTTGATGTCTGCTGAAGTCAGGTTATGCGGGTTAAACTGTGTGAAAAGATCTTACTGACAACATGGTGTATGATGTCAGTCATTTATCTGTATGTAGAGGCTTTAATAGAAAGGTTAAAGTCAATGGTATAAAACCTAACACTTGTTATTTACCTTGTATTGTAGACCTAATAAACACAGTTCTTGTTTTGGGGCAGGAACCAAATTAACCCTCATTTTAATGGTCTTTACACTCGGTAGCAAAGCTTTTTAACTGCAGTAACAATATAGAGTAAAATCTGACAATATAATCAGAGTATTGCTGTGAATTTGAAAATGTAATTTATATAAAAAGAAATATTTCTGATGTTTATATAAAGGCAAAGCTTTATCAAAAAAGGTTGTCCGTATATTATTGTATTTGTTGTGTCTTTGTCATAATCTCACATCAAATTAAACTGTAAATACGTGACGTTTTAGAATGGACACTTCTGTTTCAGACAACAGAAAACTAGTATTAACTTAAATAGAAAAAACTTATCCACTGGAGGGCGATATTATACTTTAGTAAAATCAACAAAAGTCAACAACATTTGAATGGACGCGTAGATGTTTTCAGAAGTTTGAAAACACTTGAAATGCACCTTGAAGTGTTTAAATATGTAAGAGAAAACTTGTTGCTTTTATATTAGTTATATTTATATATTAGATATAAATAATTTTATATATGTCACATCTGTGTGTTGAACCGTCTTTATAGGCAAACCCATCGGCCTTTGATGGCCACGGTAAATAAGTATTCAATAAAGTAAAGTAGTTGTTGGTTTTATATTCGCTTCACAAGTCCCTGACACAGAACAAAACTGTGAAATCGCTGGAAATTGCTTTTTCATTGAGCTTTCTAGTTGTCTAACTTCACAGAGAGACTTTATATCGAGTATCTGTCTGAGAATGTCAAAGTGTGGTATAGACTCGTGTTTGGTCTTGTGGCAGAGAGAATCAGTTTATTCTGCTGTGTACAAGAGGCGAATAGTGATCTGTGCAGGTAGACAAAAGAAAACTAAAACTATTTCAAAAGAAGATACTTAATGGATTTAGTGAATATTCCTAATGGATTTTCCCTGCTGTAAAAATAAAAATGACCATCATCAAATGTAATTCCTCAATGACTGAAACATCAGTGTTACAATGATGAACCCTCTTATTATCTTTGGGGTCAATTTGACCCCATTTAATGTTTAATGTCTCTAAATGCATGGTTGGCATCATGTTTGGCTTTTTATTTAATGGCTATTTAGGTAGTCAACAAATAAACAAAGTACTCGACACACAAACTTGGGTAAAAACTATATTTTGGAGGTTTAAATAGCTGGTAATAGGAGGGTTAAACAGCTGTTGAGGACAGATGTAGTGTGGAAGGACAGATATCCGTCCTACAGTCTTAAACTCGTGCAAATGCAGCGTGAACGTGCAGCAAACGCGCGTTTAGTCTAATGGGAGATCCGTTTTTAATTGTGCCGGTATTTCTGAAATGACCTTGAACAAAAGCAAACTTTCTCATAGATCCACATCCCAATGCCGCAGATTTCCCATCGGGCCTTTAAAAATAACGGGTTGATCCAGAAGTTTCGCTGAGCACTTTTCAGGTACTGGCCAATCAATCGCTTCCCGCTGTCTCCATGGCAACAGAATCCATCAAACGGTCTAAAGTAGCTCCGGTGACACAAGCGTGAATCCTCGGCAGAGACATTGTTGAAAATCACCAGCACTTTGTACCTGTATCAGGACCCGAGAATCGCTTAAAATGCGAGCGATCGCAAGAATGCTCTGCAAAAACTGCAACGTTTCACCTTACAAGGTGACTAGCGTGTTGCGAATTCGCATTGTCTCTCGTCTTCACACTTGTCTGGGACCGGATCCAGATGAATCGAACCCAGGTGCAATGTCAAGCTGTCGTGCGTGTGTATATGTGTGTGTCCTTTCTCGTCTCTGCCAGCTTGTCAGGATCTATGGCAGAATGAGGCCAAACACACATATCGTGATCAAAGCGATGCAGTTATGTCTGGTTGCTGGTTGTATTGATGTTAGTAAAGTCATCTCAGTGTTGTCGCTGCAGTTTACATCGATTCAGAATAATATAGCAGCTGTTGCCGTCACAGAAAACCTTATTGACTGGGCAGGTTAACCTGCACAGTGAGAAGGTTTTAATATATAGATTAGCTCCGTGAAATATAAGTGCTCATTTTGGCACATTTATTATAGGTTATGGGAGTTTGATGTGTTAATTTGAGTCTGGTGGGAATCGGGAGTAATTCTTGAGCCTGTTCAAAAGATTAATACAACTCAACACATTTATTAACGCATCTAAAGTTCTCTTGTATGAAGTAATGTGAATTTTCTTATTTGATTATGAATGACCTGCCGAGACAAGCAAACACTGTACTACTATACACTACACTACACTACTATATTATACTATACTATAATGTACTGTCCTATACTACACTACACTACACTACTATATTATCTTATACTATAATGTACTGTCCTATACTACACTACACTACACTACTATATTATACTATACTATAATGTACTGTCCTATACTACACTACACTACTATATTATCTTATACTATAATGTACTGTCCTATACTACACTACACTACTATATTATACTATACTATAATGTACTGTCCTATACTACACTACACTACACTGTGTAGTGTAGTGTAGTATAGTATAGTGTCCTATACTATACTATACTATACTACAGTTTCTTATACTGTGTTAGTGTCCAACAAATTGTGGTGGTATGAAGAAAGCCTAAATGTGTATTTTTGAGTTGGCTGTTCCTTTAGGATGTGTCAGTTTCCTAATAGTAGCATTTATAAAAACCCTATTGGTATTTAAGTTCAGTATCTTTCACCAATGAGCCTGTAATCTTCCCTGGGGGAATAAAATATTTCAACCTAATCAAAAACTAAACGCTTTGAGTCACTGCTCACCTCTATTATTGATAAATATTTGATAAACCCTCTGTAAGTCATTCATTGGAGGCATGTGTCTTCCTCTGCTGTAATTAAACTCTTCTTATTAGACATGTCTGGAGGGCAGGGCCCAAGAGTGCCAAACAGAACAGAACGGGATACATTTTGGTCCTCTCTTATTCCCTCCTAAACTCGTTTTAGAATGAACAGTTCTAATTACAGAGAAGAGTGATTACTGCACCTGTGTAGAATTAACTTGTACGCTGTATAGAATTAACTGAAATATAACTGGAGATTCACACAGTGCTTGTTTGTCCCATAATGATTCAAATGGAGCCAACCTTCTGTGCACTAAACAGCATTAAACATAATACGGTATGGGCCTCATAAACCTGCAATATAGTCATAAAATCAACAGAATGTGACCCCAATGACTGTCTGGTGAAACAGAGAAGTGAATGAAGAGGCCAAGAGGGATGTGAACGTTCTTATTGGAGCCTGACTATTATGACTATTATGAGTCACCATAGAGGCCAATATAGGACATTATATCTGGTCTTTGTGTTTTATGGGAAAAAAACACTTCTCTGGGTCCCCTGAATGTTGTCTGTCTCTGTTTTGTAATTACACAAAGGTAAGAAGGTATTCTGGTTCTATGTGGCCCCAATTCTGAGATGTCAGAATAACAAAAATTATGTTGGAAATGTGGGAAATAAAGTCACAATTGTGGGGCATAGGGTGCAAATGCAAATACAGTTGTTGTTATTATTGGAATTAAAAAGAGACAACAATCTAACACAGCTAATAGATGACATTTAAGCTCCAAAAGTCATAAAGCATAAAATAAAATCATATATATTTTTCATTGTGCCAACAGTCACTGGCACACATTCAAGATGAACACTGTGCTTGTCTATAACACAACACCAAGGGCAGAGCAAACTGACCCCAGAACAGCTGGAATACTCATTATGAACTCCTCATTGGACAGATGCTCTCTGAACCCTGATGGGGTTGGGAACTATAATATACCTCATTTAAAATATGTCCATATTCAACATTGGCTGCATTTCAATCCCTTGAAAGTCCACTCAGGGGCTATTTCAAATGTCCCACTTATCAATAGAAAGTGTAGTGTGTCTACATTCAAAATTACAGACCTGCCTGTCTGAGGTTAGTAAACAATACAAAACCTGCAATTTTGCTGTTGTGTTCAAAAACATTATGAATGAGATTATATGAATTAAGATTAAAGTATAAATAGTCTTAAAAAGCATTTAGAATCTTTGTGGCATATTTTTATAGGGCTCACCTATCACAAGAGGAGGAAAAGACAACCATGCCATATATTCAGCCAATCAAAGGCTTTCGTCTTCAATCGAGTCTCCTGTTTACCGGATTGACTGATGTCCTCCAGCGCTGAAATTGAAGTGTCTGTGGTTTATTTTGAGTGACACACATTTAGAAGGCTGTCACACGGCTGCCACTTCAGACAGCTGTGACAGAAAACACAAAATGTGTTCATTGTTTCCTGAATTACCCTTGAGAGTTGAACTAATAACAGACATAACCTGGACAAACTTAAGTGAAAAGTCGGTAACAGAAGTAAATTGACAACCATTGGTGTATTAGATTAGTAAACAGCTTTGACTTACGCAGGTTGTACAAATTCAGTGGTTAAACATTAGCTTTGATATAACTGCAAAAAAAGACAATTATAATTATAGTACAATAATCTAATTATATACCACATTAATTATGTTCTCCAAAGGGATGTGACACACTTTTTCTCTTTAAAGACCACCTTCATCATAACCCGGGAATATGCTAGTACCAATGAATTGATAATTATATAATGTTAGCTATCACAAAATGCAGCTAAAGATCTCAGTTAAAGCTTGACACCTGTATGTGGGACTAGCAGGGTTTTAACACATTCTAAGAATACACATTTAAGAAATATGTCTCTTACGATTTGAAATCTGCTATTTACCATCTGCTCATTAGCAGATTTAGCGAATGAATTAAGTATTTTAGATCTTTTAGTATTGATTACATTCAACCACTTATTTTGCTTCCTTAAACCAGAAAAGATAAATACCTTCATAGCTAAAACAGCATGCAAAATTTGCACAAATATCTGCATTTTTTAATGCCCTAAGCCCCCACAAGTCTCTTATCATTAGACAGAGTTATGCTTCAAAAGTGATAAGGTTCAAGAGTCAAAGCGTCTAATTAGCAACTAATGAGCTCTTCTGTTTGTACAAACATTAATTCACTGATAAGACATTGTTGATAGTAGAGACGCCTATTTTTAGAATGGAAGTGTACTAATGTTTTACAGTCTCTGCAGTTATATTGCACTGTTTAAAAAGTGAAGCAGTATGCACTATGTCCAATCCAATAATAATTCACATTTTTAAAACATTGTAGATACTGTTTCTGGTTCAGTTACCCTACTGCAGGGAAAACGCAATGCACTGTGGGATACATCGCTCTGGTCATAGTATACATTTTAGCAAAAGTACAACTTCATGTAGCTATAATTCCTAACAGACATACCTAATAAGACTTAATTGTTTTACATGCAAAGTTTCTCAAAGGTGAAGTTTCTGTGAAACTGGCCTCTTTCTCAACATTTGGTGTGACTGACTGATTATTCAGGATGAGAGATAAACCACAGCACTGAGTTACTGTGTGGTTTGAACATTTGTTCATTTTCTGTTTGTTTTAATCTCTTTATTTCTCTCCTGCATGGGATCCCTATCTGTCACACTGTATGAGTCTGCCTGTGTGCCTACAGGGTTTGAATTGCACACACTAGCAGACGGCTGGTATTGTCTATATAAATGAACTTCAAGAGGTGAGAACCATTTTAGAATGTGCCCCTGAATGTATTGTCATTTTTATATGTAAGATATTGCATCTCTGCAGCACATTGTCCTATGCAAAGAAAATGCAAAAATTGTCTCAACCTTTTCAACCTTCATTTTTTTATATGGAAAATATGTCTGATATATCCAGTATCTACTAATCTGCATTAATCCAAGCTGGTCTTCACATCAGGTTCTTATTGTATGTCAGACTGGAGTACTTTCAGTACGTTGTACCCTAGTACTACCACCAGTGTTTTTTTTAAGCCCAGAGAAATTATGGATATGTACATTTTTAACATGTAGAATGAATTGTCCTAATGTGGGACACTGAAGATGTATGTCTCATCCAAACCAATGAATGCTAGTGAAATTACAAACAAATCAAAACTGTACTGTCACGTGATCAAAGTCACGTGACCTAATATCTGTGCAGTGGTAACCAAGCTTAACATTGTACTATATACAGAAGTCATACAAAATTGTTACACATTAGGGCAAACCACCTTACTGTACCTTTGTAATGTTCTTTGAAATACCTTCAACAGAAACCGTAATGTAGTCATTCATCTTACCATGATATAAATCGAAGTACCAGTGTTGCCATCTTATACGTACCACGTACCACAACACTACAGAATTTTCAAGAAGAAAGAGAAAGTAAAGGAGAAACAGACAGAGTGAAAGATTTCCATCTCTACATCTCTGAACAATGCAAAGTATATGAGTAGGTGGATGTGTTTATATGCTCATCTCTGTCTAAACGTGTGCGAGAGAGAGAGAGAGAGAGAGAGCTGTAGCTGTGTCTCTGTATGTCAGGCGGTGTGGGTGTCTGTGTGTGGGTTGCTCTCTCCGGCAGAGCTAATGTGAAGTGGTCACACAGCTCAGGAGAATTGCACAGCTTTTAATAAACACAGGTAGCCATGCAAATGTCCACTCCCCCATAAACGGCACATTTAAATCACTTCCATTACATTTCAACGCCACTGCCGGAACGGCAATTATGTCAGTAAGAGTGCTGCTTGATCTAAAATTGTCTTCTCTGCGTCCTGTGCACGATCACTCATTTTATCCAACATCCAACCCTGATCTGATGCTTTTATTCTTATCGCCGCGTATCTGCAAGAGCTGCAAAACACAGGAATGTTTCAAAGGATGAATTAGACTGTTTAAATAGTCCTTTGAAACACAGAGGTTGAATCTGCGCCATTGATGCAGCTAGTTTTGCAGTCTCTCAATAGCGCCCGCACTCACTCACTCTCATTCACTTAATCATTCGAACCCGAGACTGAGATTTTGTCTCATAACGAGTCGTAAAAATTATTTGAAGTGTTTATATTCTGCAGTGCTAAAAAGAGTTGTTAGTTAGTCTTGTTGGCTGTACTCACTATAATATATAAAATATGCTCTTCTAAGTCTTTGAATAACTGCATTACCGTCTCCAAATAATAGAAAACTAATAACCTATGTGCTTAGAAAGACATTGATAAACGACATGTTAGGAATATATCAGGCTGCTTTAAAAAAGTCCAGCTTACTCGCTATCGCACGTAGGCTTCTCTCAGGATATAAAATGGATAATGGTGAGCATATGACTGAGAGCGCGCTTATGTAACCTGCGGTGAACTTGACAAATTCAATCTAATTCCTTTAAGATAAGCAGATACAGCCACTGAGACACGGGTTCTGGGTGTCGTCACGCACGTCTAAAAGATACAAGATCTCCTGGTAATTTCACTTGTAATATCAGGGATGGTCAACGAAACCAAACCTCTGCAAATGGTCCAGAATACTGCAGCATTCTCACCTATTCAGATAAATGTCCCTCCCACTACTAAGTATGTTCTGGAAATGAGAGATGTCTGATAATTCCCCCAACAATGAGCTATCAGATCTCCATTAACCTCTGTTCTTGGGTCGTCACTCACTTATTCTGTTCGTTCCTGGTGGAATGAGCTTCCAGTCTCCACCTGGTCCTTGAGAAACAACTGAAAACACACCTAGAGACAATCTACAAGAGACATCTAACATCTAAGCAACATGCTCTGATGTTGAACTTAAAAAATTGTCCATCTGTCCATCTCCTCTCTCTCTCTCTCTCTGTCTCTCTCTCTCTCTCTATCTATCTATCTATCTATCTATCTATCTATCTATCTATCTATCTATCTATCTATCTATTTATCTATCTATCTATCTATCTATCTATCTATCTATCTATCTATCTATCTCTCTCATTGTAAGTTACTTATGAAAGCATAAAAGGATAAAAAGGCATCTGTTAAGTGAATAAATGTAAATGTACTTATTCTAGAAAGTATCTTGAATCCTTATTCTGCTCTATGAGACCTTTCCAACATATAGTTATTACATAAGTGCCAGTGACAGTTTGGAAACATGAATAAATGAACATCTGTGTAAATTCCCAGTAAATTGCAAGTATCTTGCATCCACAAACAGTGCAGAGGTCTGTATTTCCAGGAACGTGGTGCAAAGTGCCTCTTCATGCTCAATACAAAAAAATCAAAACAAAACTGTATACTCTGCAGGGCTATAAAAAAGCCTGCAGTTGTCATGGTGATAACACTGGAGTTGAATATAGGTGTGAAATAAGGACTGCAAGGCTGTAATTTGTCTAGCCTTCTCACAGCCACAGTTATTCCACCCGTGAGATTTATGTTGTTATAGAAGCACTTAAACATAATTGGTGATAATAGCACTCATGTTAATAATAGTAACGCTGCATAAATGAATGGTCAACAATAACCAGAGATCTGATTTCACTCACTGATATTATTGTAAGCATCAAACTAAATAGATTTATAATGTGCATATTATTTATATAAAATATCATGTACAATGCATATTGTAATATAGGGAATAATTGTCTCTCTACAAAAGTGTCTGTCATTTTTCATTTATTGCAAAAATGTTTCCATGTCAAGGTGTGTTGAGATGCAAAAGGTTTATGAAAACACATTTAACTATACAATAAAACACAATTTTTCAACACCTCCCACACACAATATCAGGGAATAAAAGCTGTTTGCCGCAGCCGCTGGATATGGATCAATACACACATTAAAGCCTTTGAATACAGAACATGGTGATGCAGAGAATCATGTTAGATTTATATAATGTCAGTGAGTCACACACTGCAAACACTGAAGAGATTTGAGATGCAGAGTGAGAAAGGGATGTGATGAAAGAGTGAAGTACCACAGATCAGTTATTCAAGTATAAATGTGGAGTTGCAAACATGTTTCTGTAGAGCAACCAGTTAGCAACGTGAAGGTCACAGGTTCGAGCTCTAGAGGATAAATGTACTGATGAAATGTATGGAGCTTTGGATACGTTTGTCAAAAAACATTGTTGCGTTTTGAAGTTTAAACTTGGTCCACCAGAAAACAATGTGTACATAGTAATTAAAATTCTTTCTTAGTGTAATACAAACAATACAATTATATTCTGTATAACATAATATGCTTTCTTAATATAATACAATGATAATCAGTTTGCCTGAGTGTCAAAAATATGATCTTAATAGTGCATTCAAGCATGCTAGTCTAGATTTGTGTTAGACATAAATAACAAAAACAATTAAAAAGTGCAACATACATAAATATATTTACGCCGTGTGCAAGCTCAAAACATCTGTAGTTGCGGTTAATTGACAAATCTTAGTTGATTTCAGCTTATCAATGATTAACAGTGATGCTGGAATTCTGAGGAATTCTGATAGTCTGCATCCACAGCTCCACGGATCAACTCCGCTGCTTCCACACGCTTCCACTCAGGGTTTGAAACAAGCAGAGCAGGGCAGTTCTTTAGCAGAGTTCAGCTGAGGGGAGATTGTATCCGGAACCACAGATTTGAGGAAATCATTCTCACTAGCAATTATGTGCTTCACTAGGAAGTTGGCTGCTTCGTTAATGTTGACATTTTCCTAAAATTGGGAATGACAGAGGGAAAGAGAGCAGAGCATGAAATTTTCCCATGACCAGATTCTGGATCGTTTGAAACAGGAATTAATTATTAAAACGCAGGAAAGAGATATTGAGGAAGGTTAATTTAGGACTGCTTGGGCTCTTCATTAGGGATGAATGGGATAAAGGTGCTAAAATGAATTAAATAAATAAATAGGTCTCTCTGAAACGTCTCTGCTGGATTTAATGAGACTCAGGTTTTTTTTTTAAATGAGACTCAGTGTCCGTTCTGTTTCTGCTGGCAACAGGCCTGCGTGTGAGTGGCAGGTGTTATTAGGGTGCAAATATTAATACGCTCCAATCACAAGCTTTAACCAAGAGCCAAAGTTCCTTCTGTCAAAACAAAAGACGATCCAACCAACCATGTTGGACACACTTACCCATTAGGAACTTAGGAAAGCAAGTTGTTTAAAACACAGTTGTTGATTAAAACACATAAATAACATTTTCTCACAGACAACATAGTATAAATGCAGAATGCTGGATTTTGAGAATAAGATACATCAAAATGCTAATGTTGAACTAGTTATAATATTTGCAATAATCATTTAACACATTTGAAAACAATGTACATAAAAAACACATTTGAAAACAATGTACATAAATATCCCTCTTCTTTACAGTGACATTTTGTCACATGCTTTGGTCCTTTGATAAATATCTGAATATGTTTTTATTTTATAGGTTTATAAACTTTTATGAATGTTTAAATTATGTAAGTCAAGCATGTCATAAGGTTATGTGTTGTTATAGCTTTAGTTGGACAGAACAAAACAGTTAATGTCTAGTGGCATCTAAAATAATATGAATACATTACACTTTACCTTAGCTGATGTCTCATACCAGCCCACAAATCCATTCTCTTTGCAGTACTGGTCCATTTTCAAGCTGTTGTTGGTCAAAAAGTCTCTATTCTGGTCACACTTATTGGCAAGGAGCACCGTGGCAACACCCTGGCCATTTGAAAGTATTAATTTTGAGTCCAGATCCTCTTTCCACTTGGAGACTGCCTCAAACGACGCAGGCCGGGTAACATCGAAAACAATAAACGCCCCCATCGCCTCCCTGTAATAAACCCGCGTCATGTTCCCGAAGCGCTCTTGACCTTATGATGCAGAAAGAGAAAGAGAAGTTGAAAATAAGTTCGAAAAGGACAAACTCAAAGATAACTTAAGATAACTTTAAAGTCATTTTTCTCAGTTTTACACTGTGGTAATTTAAGGTATTTTGCATTAGTAGGGCAGTAACTGTGGCCTGCATCAGTTTGGGAAATAACTGCATTTGGACTTTTCACTGCTTGGTATTTTAGCATGTCAAGATTATTGTCGCTTTCTCTGCAGAAGCATCTAAAAACTGGAGACAGACCCAAAAGTCTGTATTTGCTTTTTGAATCTCATTACTGTCTAGGAACAACTGGGTTAAAAAAGGATGTCGCCTGTTTTTTCTATCCTGTGGGACTGGGAGAGAACGCATGACTCTATACAATGAACTATTTTAAATGCCCTGTGTCTGCACTTTACTGCATATTTCAGTGAGGTATCCACAGCAAGCGTTTCTCATTGCAGCGCATATTCTTATTACTGCAGTGAATGTTTCCGGCTAATGCAACATTATGACTGTGAATGCAGCCACTCTTCTGGGCTGGCAACACTGCACAACTTTCTCTAGGGCAGCTGTTTCTGTTGCCAGGTTTGTTGGAAATTAGAATCATGAGGTATGTGTTGATCTCCATGGAGCTGACAGCAGTCTCCTCCTCACATTTGGCAGCCCACAGAAAAGAGAGTTTATTTTATTTAAGCATTTGTGCTTGATTTTAGTGTTAAATACTTACAATTTTATTATTGTTTATCAACCATGAATTATGATAAATGCTTTAACATGCTTATACATGCTTTGTTTTTTTAGGCGCCTGTATTTTTGCATGTATGAATTTGCCCAAAACTGCTCATTTCAGATTTACAGTAAGAGTTTTGATGGTGTTGCTGTTACAGTATGTTATGTATGTACAGTATGTTATAGTATGTTATATATGTACAGTATGTTACAGTGTGTAAATCTGAAGCAGCATACAGAAACTGTCAAGTCAGCTTACTCCAATATCTGACAAAACTGTCGCTATGGAGAATGGAGAAATAAACTCACGAGTGACGCATTATTAGTATGCTAGCAAGGGAAGGTGAGGTCAGCATGTTTCAATTCATGAATTCATTGTCAGATGATTTCCTGGGAGGCACATGGAGTTTATGACTGAGTTACATCTGCTGAGTCATGTCTGGAACAGTTCAACAGATTAAAGCAAACCCTTAAAAAGGTCAGTGTTGTAGTCCACAGGCAAGAACGTCCACAGGGACTGTGTGTGTGTGTGTGTGTGTACATATATACATGATATTTGTTTGCCTATTTGTTTGCCTCACTGCTACAATGAAATCATGGTAACTTAACATTGGATTTGCCACAGCTGTGACTAACTAACTAACCGAATAAATAAACTGTTTATTTACCTTACCTTAAACTGTTTACTGAGACTTTTGATCTCAGAAGACTTTGTTGTTATTTTTGACAGGTACTTTAGTGGACATCATATGACTGGAGACTCATAAAGCACCGTTAGCTAACAGTGGCTTGTTTTCACAACGTCATGCTTATCTTACAATCTCACCCACGAGACCTTTCCACGCGGGCACGCGGAGAGCGACCCTGCTGAAGCGTCGCGTGGTCGGCACGTGAGAGGAGGGATAGACGTGGAAGAGCAGCGGTTCGGGAAACACTACCTTCACTAACACTAGTTAAACATGACAAACCACAACAGATTTTACCAAAGCTTTTATCAGCTTTATTCAGCCTCCTTAATTATTATACCGTAATTTCTACACTGTGTATCTTTTATAATATTTCTCTTTTATCTTTGTTAGGAGACAGTAGTTGTAAAAACTTTTTAAGTTTTATGGAAAAACTGTAACTATGACAATAACACTAATGCGTAAATATAAATTCCATACTATTTTCCTAACATAAACATATTGCAAAATACAACGCAAAACACCAATATTTAGTAAGAGATGTATAAATGTACATGAATAAACACTAAATTCAACTATAAACAGCGTTTACTGTATCTTACCTGCGATGTCCCACAACTGAAGCCGGACTGTCTCCGAGTCCCAGTTGAGAACTTTGAGCGCAAAATCCACACCGATGGTCGCTCTGTAATTCGTGGAGTACGTCTGGTGAACATATCGTTTAATAATGCTGGTCTTACCTACTCCTAAGTCACCGATGACAAGGATTTTGTAGAGATGTTCTTTTTGACTAGTATGCATCGCTGAGCACGACTGTGTGGTCCTAGTTTATTATACCAGCTTGTCAGTTGTCATTGACCTTAAACTGGTACCGCCCAGGGCGTGGATAAACTTGTGATCAGCTGTCGGGCAAGCTGTTAAGCTCATGTGAGTTAGATTTCCTGCCATTAGGCTTTTACTAAAAAAAGTGTTATTTCTGTCCATCTGTCTGTATATCTGTCTGAGTGTTTATATATAGTACCTTCATTGCACAATCGCGGACACTGAAAATGAGCTACACAAACTCAGGCCTTACAGCATCTCAAAATCCTGATTCTGTCGTTTTCTCCATGTAATCGCACTGAATTATTATTAAAAATGAGTTCACAAAATGCGAAGAAGACGCAATGTAATTGAATTTCCCTTTTAATAACATCCAGGTACAACTTTCATTTTTACACGCTTAGAGGAGAAGTAAAAATACGACTTATTCACACCATAAATGAATCCCCGAACTAACAGAAATATCGCAAAGCTTAGTCCACTATAAACATCAAATTGAATCGACATAAATGCTAGTAGAAAAATACACACACAGCCAAAATTCACATTCTATGAATGTCTTGTCAGAAAAGGCAAAGAGCAGAAAATGCAAAAGACTTTTAGAAAATGTACAAAAGTTTCCAAAAGAACATTAAGCACTTATTACTTTAGCTAACGGCACATGCAAACATGTGAACTTGTTACAGTACACCAACTCAGTTAGATAATCGCACATGGGTTAAAAGAATAAACGTTTATAATGTGAGCTCCTACTATAAGAAAGTCTGAGCACTTACATTTAATAAATACAAAATCTTATATTTGATAGGAAAATGACGTGTGGTTTACAGGTTTTTATCAACAAATATAGTCAAACTGTAATGCCCTGTCTATAAGAACTATGTCCACAGTGTAAATGTGTGTAGATGCAATATTTAGTATTTGGCTCATGTATGATTCGTTTAAACAGTAAATTAAAAATATTCTTGTCTTCTATATCCCCTGCATTCCTATTGCTTTAAAAATAAACATCAAATTAAGTTTTCTCACATCTTCTGTAGTTTGTAGGAGGTATTATTTTGTGAGTAATTTTTCACTGTTATGTTGGGACATTTGTATAAACAGCCTTGGATGAAAGATTGGACATTGTCTGCCTGATAAATATTGTTTAAAAACATTTTATAAAGCAATGGACATTTCTTTTGTTAGTACTTTATATATATTGTATTTTATCTGACCTTCTAAGAAAAACACAGATTCCTATTACACAATCTCTGATCTGGTGCAAATGAAGAAAATGACAGATATTAAAACTATATATTTAAACTAAAGGCTCTATTCTCTGTTTGGTCCTACATTCATTTTTGTATGTGAACAACTGGGCAAGATGTTTAGCTGAAGGGCATCTCACTGACAGGCAACATGATAACTTAAAACAAAACATCTGTTACATCACCTGCAGCAGACTGATGTCAATCTATACACCTGTGTGGTATGACGTCATAGGAATGTTATTACTGGCTGTAGGGCAAGAGTAAGACATCATTCAGTCCACAATCTGATTGACATCAAGTGTGACCATAAACTTCCCGTAAAATCCTGAAAGTTTTCCGCAAAAGCGTATCAAGTACATCCTTTATTATGTGAAAAGCAGTTTTGTGGAGTGCCTTTCCTTAGATCTCCAACTGTAAGTGTTTTGAGAACGGGCTGGATTCTAAGCACCATAAAATGTCCTTGTAGAGTTCATCTACATCAGTCGCATACACTTCTTCACATTAAGTTCAGTTATGCAATCTAAGCAGATGCATGCGTTAAGTAGCTGCCTCTTGGTGGCTGTCCACTTCCTCAATCCCTCAGAGAGAGGAGGAGCTTTGGCTGTAGTGCCGAAAGACCAGCTGGTCATATATTGGTGAACAGGGCTCGCATAGTGGCATCTCTGAGGCTGGAGACTCTGTGATGGAGTCTACTGAGGAGTCTCTGAATGGGGAAGGAGGTGTCAGGGTACACAGGTCCTCCAAATCTGTGGTCCTGACCGCACACGAGGAGTCGTAAGTGCTATCATAAAGGCTGGCGGGTGAAGCCCTGCTGCTGCTCCCACCTGCTATGATGCCCCCCGTGATGCCCACTGCAGAACGATGGTTGGTGTTTGTGACAGCCACCACATCTGCGTAGGTGGTGACGGAGGAGGGGTGTGGCCTATCTTGTGGGTGGTGCCGGAAAGAGGGGGAGCAGGGTCTGGGGACCGGAGGGGCGGAGGTAATGGCCGCCCCAGTTGGTGAACCCGGCAGCATCATGCTGTTGAGCTCACTGATGTTGGCGGTGAACCGACTGACAACACAGCTGATCTGATCCATGATGGAGGTTTGGGGCGGAGCACCGTGTTGCAAGCGCTCCGTCAGGTAGGAGGGAACAGCCACTACTGGTACATGTTCTTCATCACGGTCCTCCTCCAAGCACATCTGCATAGGCATCGGATGGCACTCAGTTGGCAGGGAGGAAGGCGTGCAAGGGCGGTAGGTCACAGGATAACGCTGGTTTTTCGGAGGTCCCTCATATACCAGTTTTACCCCTGTGTCTGGGGGCCGCTCACAGCCCTTGGAGAAGGGCTTAATAATAGCTGTCTGGTTGGCTTCTTCCTTCTTTTTAATGTGGATGGAGATCCGCTTCCACAGGTTTGGTTTGTAACCTCTCTCATTCTGCGCCCAGGTCACCGTTTTGCCATTTGAACTGTGGAAATAAAATAGAACATATTAGCTAATTAGCTTATTCAAATTGGTCACATATATATCACATAATCGTACACAGTATGACATGCAGTGAAATGCTTTAACGCCTGCTGAACCTGAGAAAAAGAGAATGTTATTTAAACATAACAGTAATAAAAACAGTAAATAAGAATCTAAAATGAAAAAGAAAAAAAAATATATATATAGATATATATATCTAGTAGGCTAATAAATACATGTTATGCTAAATACATAACAAATATATGCTAGTCTGTGACATCACAGGGTAACAGCAGCAGGGAACTAACCCTGAATTACCCATCTCAGCACAGCCATTACAACAGCAATTACCCCCCTCATCCGGTTCTCTACGTCAAACAGGAACTCTCTAACTCTCAATGCCCCCGAGACCCATCGACCCAAATGCATGAAACCTCACAGTTGTTCCAGGAATGATTCTGGCAATATGATTGGTTGAGGCTCCATTTCTCTTTCGAGGGGAATATTGGCTTTTTTTTAAGTGCGTTCTAAAATATGCTCAGCTTGGGAGTTGATTCATTCTCAGTCTAAACTCATTTACATCCTCAAAAGCAAACTTTTGGCAGGCATTACTGAAAGATAAACAGATTTAATGTGAGCTTTATTTATTTATTCATTTTGTCAGGACTGTATTCTACTGCAATCCAGGCAGTGACTGCAAAGAGGCTAAATAAGGATTTTCAGGAAAAAAAAAATTGCCATTTCATGGTTTAATATCATTAAATTTAGTCAGTGTGAATCCAATCCAGTTGCATGTAACGGTTTCAAAAAAGCATAGACGAAAAGAAAAAGTGTTTTGGTCAGCTCAAATTCAACTTTAGAAAGCATTTAGTAAACATTTTGCTGCTTGAAAAAAAACTGTATGCCACAATGAAAGAATAAATATCACAATTAAAAGAATTATATTTAATATCAGCCACTTTTTAACATCTCTTTCTTTAATCATATTTGATTAGACTGAAAAAACTGTTATCAATATTAAAATAACTATATATGTGTAAAAACAGTAAAAACAAAAAGTTTGCATCACGGACAAATCACTACTTGAAAACAGTGGGCAGTGTGCAGCACTGTATATATTACACATTTAGTGTAGCTTGTATTGCTTTCCAAATATAGCTTTTCATACTAACCTGACAGTTTCTGTGCCAGACGTTCGGCGTCTAAACAAGTTAGCCATGCTGCTGGAGTGGCTAGCTGCTGAGGCAGCTTTCCCGTCACCCACGTGCATCCTCACAACGGTCGACGTGGTGAATGCGCTGCGCACGTTCCTCTCCGGTTTGGCCAACATTATGTAGACCTTGGGTACGAACATGCAGCAAAGCGCAGTGGTTGCGCTTAGGCTCACAGAAAAACACATGGTGATTATCTTGTAGTTTGAACCAAAATAAATTGGCACAAAAGCCAGCCAGATGATGCAGGTGGTGTACATGGTAAAGGCGATATATTTGGCCTCATTGAAATTGGCGGGAACGTTTCTGGTCTTGAAGGCATAGAAGGTGCAGCTGAGGATAAGCAGCCCGTTGTAGCCCAACGGCGCCACCACCCCAAGCGTGGTGGTATTGCAGATGAGGTGAACCTCCTTTATGGAGGGGTAGTCGTAGATGACCTGTGGAGGTTCCATGATGAAGAGGGCCACGATGATGCCCAGCTGGATGAAGATGAGGATGAAGGCAATGACAAGCTGGGCGCAAGCGCTCATGAAACGAGGCTTTTTGGTGCAGATCTTCTTTTTGCTGCCGGCGAGGATGCGAGCGATGCGGTTGGTCTTGGTGACCAGGGCGGAGTAGCTCATGGCGGGCGAGAGCCCGATCCCCAGCCTCTGGAGGTAACAGTAAACCACGTGTGGCTTGGCGATCAGGCAGAAGGTACAGAGGTACCCTAGGCAGATACCAGCTAAGATGATGAAGCACAGCTCTCTGCTGGAGGACTTCACCACCGGCGTATCGTGAAACCTGATGAAGACCAAGGTGACGAAGATGGTAGCCAGCAAACCGAGGCAGGCAAAGACCACAGCAGCGATGGGCTCAGGGTCTCCCCAGAGAAGATACTGGACAGGGATTCGTTCACAACCTGAGAAACATAAATGTGAAAAACTTAATGTAATTCACTTATTTAAGGCTTGAATGAAATATCAATAAACAAAAATAACATTATTTTATTTAACATTATTACTTATTATTAAACAATATTTATTATTATAATAATTACATCAATTATTATGAAGCTTGCATAGTAAAACTTGCAGAAAAATGACAGTATGACTGTATAAAAAACAAAAGTGAAAGCAAAATCACTTCACCCAACCATCATACATTATGCATCAGATACTGGCATCAACAAGAACTGATATATTTAGCATGTGTGATTTGCATAAGGAGACAGTAAATAAGGGCTAAACTTCAGTCACGTTACAGATAGACTTTAATAAAATGTATACAATGACTACATAGAGTCATTAATTTGCCTCTGTAGATGTCCTTGGTGCTCTGTTTTTTAGTATAAATAAAATGTTAGGCTGGAATTTGAACAGGTCTCCTTGCATTCCTAAAACAAATGAAAAGGCAGATAAATGGAATTATGAGGAAAAAAATTACATCCAAACTCACTGGCCAAAAACTAGTTTATCAGGAACGAATCAGAGAACTCAAAATCACTTGAGAATAAATGTCAGGAAGTGACTATAAGGATCATGCTTGAACAGTGGAGCCAGCAGAGCTCTCAGTAACGTACTGCCTGCTGGGAATCTACTGCTTAGAGCTTTAGCTTAACAGCCATCCTGGAACACACTGAAGGGACCCCCAGCCAAGCTCAAATCTCTGTTCCTGGCATAAAGTTGCTATGGTCCAGATTCTCCAATAACACTCTGAGAGATAAATGGGTCTCCTATGCTATTCGCTGACCCAGATACAACACGCTAATATCACATGCTGTGGTAGAAGATGAGAATACAGAGAGTTTTTGTGGGTGAAAGACAGCTGTTCTTTTAAGCTAATCTTGCATTCAGAACTGACAGACACTTTCAGATGAAGGAGAAACAGATGAAGAACATTGTGTTCGGAGGCTGAGGATAGAATCACCTGTGAGGTCATCTGTAGGCCAGGAACCGAGCTCACATGCACGGCAGGTGTATTCGTCAAAGACAAACTCGTTCTCTTTGCACGGGGTGCAGGTCCAACAGCAGCTCACCTCACCCTTACGAATCACCTGAAGGGGGCAAAAGGGTGAATTAAGTAGGGCTGGTTGTCATAGCATTGCTATACAGTTGCTAAGGTGTTAAGGGTGGTTACTGCATGGTTTTGTGCTTAGTAAAGGGATGGTATAAATTTTAAACTTTACTGGGCATTCTGGTAATCGCTGTAGTCAAAAAGACAAGCTTCATATTTAAACTAGACTGACAGACTAAACTGACTCACCAAGTGACTTCCTGCCCAACTGAATCAGTTTAGAATATACAAAATCTCTTATTTTATTGATTGTGTGTGTGTGTAGCCTTTCACTCACATATACTGACATCATATGCGGTTGCTTCACTGTTTTCTCACCTTGATCTGAGCTTTTTCACAAGGATCACTGCATACAGATCTGATGATTGTGCTGCTATTAGCCCAAATCTCTTCATCATCCATCTTAAGCCCACTGTTGTCCCAGCTGCCCACGTGGATGTAGCTGTAGTCTTCCTCACTCATCTGCTTAAAGTTCATAATCTCATATCTAGTAAAAACACACACAAAGACACATTATACATCTCTCACGGTTTCCTCAAAAGCCATTCAGTGTGTGATAAAAGATACTGGACTTTAGAATGACTTGACAGTGATAGAAAATTTTGTCAATCATGTACATCCATATTCATTTGGAACAGGAAATGAAAGATTCCTACCTCCCAGGAGAGTCTCCATTCTCATCAAACAGCACCACTTCTCCCGAAACTCCAGTGAAGTTCGTCCTCATGAGGAATTCTAAGAGTTTACCTCCATCGATCGGCCGCATGGCTTCGCAAAGACCCACATACCCAGGACACAAAGATTTCTGCATGGCATGAAGACCGTATGCCATGGAGTAGATGGCATTGATCACAAAGCCCATCTTTGTGTCTTGAGCGTATTGGTGTCGCAGCAACTCTTTCTCTGAGTTGGTAACAAAAAACACACTTGATGCAATTTATGTCTTTAAAACTACAATAATGTTAAATTTGTACGATATTTAACATAATTTTATATCATCAATATAAACTACAATAAATACATCTTCAAAATGGTGCGTGAACTCCAAAAGTGGGCGGCACCTTTAAAATGGGGTGGCTAGGGTTGGGTGTCTCTGTGACAATCAGAGCAAGCCACATCCCCTTTTAAAAGTTTTATTTTAGAGGTTTTTTTGCTCCTTTTGTAATATTTAGGCTACAGTTATACCCTTACCCTTACCCTTATTTAGGCTACAGTTATACCCTCAAACCCCCATGTAATAAAGTTAACATTTTATCAGTGTTTAAATATATTAAATATATATGTATATTAAGCTCCAATGCTAGCTTAATATACAGAATTATCCATTAGCATATCTAAACCACAAGTGTATTAAACTCACTGGTGCAGGTCTTGTTGTATTTGGTGCTCTCTTGTGGATGCCCCTTTAGTCCACACTGAAAACGATGCTGCCAGAATTCAGGGAACCAGGGGTTGCGGATGTTGGTGTCAGGCTGCAGGTTTAGATAGTAGTCGTCAAACCAGGTGACGTACGCAGACTGCAGCTTGATTGTTATCCCTCCTGCAGCCTCTCTCTGAAACCCATCTGTGACATCATAACGATCCGCCCAGCCATCGCTGCGGTGTGATAGAAAGCGAGTAATGAATCACAGAAATTCTTTTAATGTTATAAATTCCATGGCCTACAAATTGGGACACAGACAGGGAGCGTCCCAATCCACACTGACCCACATAAAGCAAAGCCCAGAAGTTGTGACCAGGTTACATTATGAATTAGGTCTTCGGGACACAGTCAGACAGTTTTTCACACTGACAGTACTGTGAGAGACTGTGGCACAATAATCTTCTCTATGAGACAAATGTGGTAACATCTCTTAGGCTATTCCGTTGCATAGCAAAAGGATCTTTGAATCAAAAGGAATCAGCGTTGTGTCCTTTCCTCTGTTTGTCTGTCCTGCAGGAATATGCAAATTAAACTGGTAGCTTTAAAGTGGTAGCTTAGGTTTCTAGCTGGTCAACTACCCACCATGATCCAAAAACCAGCTGACAGTTGGTTTGTTACTGGTCTACAAGCATAGGAACCAGTTTAATCCAGATTTCCCATCAGGCTGAATGTATATTTTTTCCTCGTTCAAACACACACAAGTAGACCATCTTTTCCATCTAGTGAACAGGTTCGTCCACTTCCTAAACTCACAGCGCTGATCGTTGCACAACTCAGCAGTGTGTGGGAGGAAACATTTTTGTTCTCATGGTAGGTAAGGAGAGGCTTTCATAACTTGTCCTTGGAGGCAAAAGCAATGGGAGGGAAAGCAGAGAGGGGCATGTAAGCAGGAGCCTGATTCATCTCGCGCAACAGAGCCGAACAGCTCAGTCAACCCACACACTGACCCCAGCGGTCAGCCTCCTTCTGCCCACTGCTGCTACAGCAAAACTTAAAAAGACAACCAAAATGCCAAAGCTAAAGACTCTGCGGTCCTTACAGAGACGTCTGAAAGCATTTTACAGCAGAAGAAAGAATCTTTTCTCATTGCACAACCAGGGCTAGGAAATGTATTGATTTACGATTATATAAAAACATTCAGTCATGGGAGAGCGAGAATTGTTTACTAGCATCTCTGATTTGAACCTCAGAAGCAAAAATGCTGGAAGAATTTTGGAAGAAATTTGGATTTGCATGAATCTTTGAAATGTCTTTGAATTCTGTGATTTGAAACGGTTGCATCATCGCTCAGAAACGTTGTCTCTAACCTACCAACAATGGCTGTTTGGTCAAAATAATGGTTTCTATGATTGAATAAAAAACCCTTAAGACATTTCAGGGCAAATACCTAAATATTAAAATATTTATTGAGTTCTGCAATAATGCTGAAAAACATTGAGTTGTATTTTAACTATACCACCCAGCCCAGTGTACAAGTAAATGATCAACAGAAAATGTATCAGGTTTTAAACCATTACATAATTATTTATATATGCAACAAGATATGATACATTTATAGCATTAAAACGTTAAATTATAGTTTCATGTTTTGGAAAACAACACATTCTACACGAGTGGAAGTTTTAATGTGTTATCAATTATCTAACAGTGGAATGACACGCACAGAATTATGTGAGAATCCGCTGTATTACAGATAAAATTAGGTTGCATTTTATTCTTTTCCTGAGGGAAAATCTAATTAACCCTTATCAGTAATGGATTGCTCAATAGATAACAGACAACAAAACAACATAATACAGCTTCCTTTCACTACACAAATGACAGATGGCTGTGAATTAGTAAATAAAGTCATTCACTCATGAAACTATGGAGTTTGATATTTCTATTTTTTATGGTTGGTAATTGGAAGCTGGACAGTGTTGGTACAGTTTATCAAAACAAAGAGCATAAATAGAGCGAAGGGCATTATGGGTAGCAATGAAATCAACAAGAAAATGACTGTTTCTGTTTAGTTTTATAAACAATGTCTTGAGACAATATATCATTTTTGCAGCTCCACATAAATGAAAGAACTGGAACACAGACACAGTGTCCATATTCTCACTGAACCAAAAAACATTGCATGGTTAGATCTTCCCTGGAGCTAGTGTCTGACACCTCATCAAACACACACACAAACACACACATACACGCGCACACACACACATGCACACACACACACACCTATAAACATGCCATCTTCTCTCAGCCCAAACAGACTGTCTAAAACACCCAGAGACCCAGAAGCAGAACCATGACACAATTTCTGAAATAGATCCTCTTCAAATATTCACACACGTCATGAATAAAGAACACACAGGCCCTTACCACAAAGCAATGCTATTAGCGTGTTAGCATTTACCAAACACAACAGAGTGATGACATCTCACCATACACAATCTAATTTCATTTGAAATATTTGGCATCTTGAAAACTTGAAAACAACAATAAAAGTTCTTTAACTAGTAAAAAGGTCTTTAAAGAACTTAAACTAGACATTCTACTAAATATAAGTTCCAAAAACAAATGAAAGCTTCATTAAAGCATCACTTTTATCCATGTGTCTTCTGCGCTGTAATTCAATTTTTAATGTACTGTTTCATTTCAGAATTGCTATTGTTTCAAAATGAACTAAATCAAAATTCAAAACCTCACGAAATGATTCTCAAGAGAAAAGACCAGAAATATTCCAACATTATTATTGTTAGTTTATGTTCAAGTCTCTGTAACTCCTAAACATAAAAGTTTTTATTTGTGTTTTAAACAGATAATAAAATAAATAAAAAATAAACTTTCTTCCCCTCAAATACTGAAGTCCAAAGGCAAATGTTAATGTTTTCTGTGTCCCTGTGTGTTAAAAAGATAAAAGTATAAAAAGTGTGCAGATAAAAGTCTGAAAGCATGAATGTCTAACCTGCCTATAATTACAAAACCTGAAATTTTGTGTGTGTGTGTGTGTATGTTTCACATTGACAAAAATGTATTTTTACAGAAAGAGAAAAGATAGACAAAATTATATATTTACTTTGTTGAAATATAACACAAGTGTTGTGAAACACTTTGTGTGAAATAAATCACAGCACCAAACATTTGGACAATGACAGTATTTGACATAAATACTGATGACATAAATACCTCTGAAGTATTAAACTGAATGTTTTAACACTAAACTTTACATTCAAGAGATTATGAAGCTGTCCATGTGTCCAGCAGTAAGTGAGTGTTTAATTATCAATCTAAAGTTCAGAACAGAAGCAGAAATTGGAGGGATTATTCTTAGTTTAATATATCAAAGGCGTAATACATTATTTCAATCTTTAATATCCATAAGCGTTTTATTAATGGAACAGTGAGAATTGAATTGGGGGTGAAACTAAAAATAGGTCATTTAGATGTCACATTCCAGGAGATTAAAACAGGAAGAATGATCTCTTACTTCACACCATCAATAACATGTAGGAATTTTTCACCATGTTGATGCCAGTTATTGAACTAATAAGACATCATTGAACCCTGAATGTTTTAAAGCATCTGTCAAAAATGGGTCTTTTCTGTCACTCATTTAATGGTGAATTAGTACATCTTGCACAAATACCTCAAATTCCTCTGAACCTGTTTGTGGTCTCAGAGGAGACAGATGTTACCGTATTAGTCTGGTGTCACAGCAACTCTTGAGACCTGATTACAAAACAAACAACCTCACTTAAAAGAGGACAATATCATGAAACTGTCTTTACTGAAACAATCACATACCTGATGTTAGAATGGGATCTCTGTTAGATCACTGATCACATTATGAAGATGATGATGATAATGATGAAGATGATTTCCACAGCTGTGGTTACAGACTGAAAGATGAGCCTTGTTTCCATGTTACATCTGTCTTGACACACACACACACACTTGATGCAAATGATGATGAACAGATGTGGGTGGACACATCTGTTATATGCTGTGGCCTTATGTGACAGGCAATCTGTGTGGAGAAAGTGTTAAATAAATACAAGTGAACAGCCTGTAACGATACATAATATGTGGAGACCGGGGCTAGTTGTCACAAGAGGAAGGGTTCAATCAGGGGATGGGTTCAATTATATAATGAGGACAGAATTTAAATGCAAGTTTGTACTGTGTTCTTAGCACAAGGGTTTGTTTCATAAATGTCACATCAGGGTATGTTGTCACATGTTGTGTTGGCAATAATGCTAAAATGTTCCTATAGCTTTTTCTGTAGCTATAATTTTAGTGTATGTGCCTATACAGAAACTGACTTACAAAAATAAACCCCCTATGAGAAATATTCACTAAAGTAAAGCATGTGGCAACCAGGCTTGCTTCTCCTACACAATATCTCCCAAGTATGCTGAGTTTTTCCTGCAGCACTCACTATTATACATGTACAGTAGCCTCTAGCTTTTTAATACCACCCACATATCAAGAAAAGACACAGAATTTGTTTTCCAAACCTGGCAGTAGTGCCCACCACAGCTCACAGCCATAATTTCTTGCATTCGCTTCTGTGGGAAAGTTTCCACCAAAAATATAAAGCCAAATATAAAACCTAGAGTACATGTTTCAGGCGACTCACCTGCCAACCAATAGGAACTCCCCGACGAGGCGGCGGCGTCTCATGGCCATGAGGATGCCCCGAACCGTCATGCCCTCGCAGAAACAGGCCACCACACGGGCTTTGGGCAAGTGGCTTCTGAGCTTATCAAGCAGTCTGTCAAAACTCTGCTCTCCAGCATTACTGTAGATCTTGTCAGAGTGGGCGATACAGATTCCTTCTTTGGCTGCCATGTCTTTGAAGGCTTCCATCCCACTCTCTCCATAGTTCCCTGAAGATTACAAGATTGAGTTTAAATGATTAAGCTGAAGATGTTGAAAAGCTCTTTCTTTTATCTGTTAAAAGTTTGTTAAAGTTCGCATATGTTTGAAGTTTAATATTTGAAAATAAAGTTTCATTTTCACCTTAAGGTTACTTAAGGGACAGTCAAGATTTAATATTAAAGTTTTGTAATTAACGTAACGGTTTAAGGCTAGAGTTAAACTCTGACATTGGCCTTTTAGGAGCAGGACTGACACCCCTGATCTAAATTAAACCGGTATGAGCAAAAAAAGTAATTAAGTTTTTTTTAATCCTGGTCCAGGGAACCCACTTCACGTTTTTTATGTTGCCCTTATCTGACACACCCAATTCAGTTAATCCAGCTCTCTGCTAATGAGCTGATTATTTGAATCAGGTTAAATAAGGGAGACATACAAAACGTGCAATGAATCCCCAACTTGGTGAGCATTTTTTTTTTTTTTTAATTACCTATTGTGTTCAGTGAAATTAAAAAATTTTGAAAAAAAAGTTTGGAGCAGCATAAATGTGAGAAAACTGTTCCATTAAGCAATTTATACTTCAGTTTAATTAAGAGTAATGAAACTAAAAGTGTTTTATATTGGTTTTACTTTGTTTTCTGTAATATATTCAGCCAGGAACATAAATAGCATTTCACATAATAGTTAGACAAGCTAACGAAAAACAGACTTCGGTGCCCTGTTTTATGAAGCGTCAGGGGTAAACTCCCCAATTTACATAAAAAGGAGGTCACCTACTTTGTGTGTGAGGAATTTTCCCAGTCTTTACACATTTTCTGAGATGTGAATTTGATACAATGGCTGAGATGTCTCGAAAAAAAGCCTAATATCTTTGCAAATAAATATCATGTTATAATTTCCTCCAAACCTAAACAAAATGCTGATGACACCAACAATTTTTTTTTTACTATAGTTGTGTACTAAAGTTGTGCTATAGTAATAGGTTGTGCCATAGTAAAGCACAGTAGTGTAGTTGCTAATGGTCTGACATGGTAAGCTAAAGGTTGCAGGTTCAGATCCCATGGAGGTGTCATGTGACCTGGAGAGTTACTGAGGTTCCCCATCACCACCGTGTCCTAAAGGAAAACACTTAACTGCTATTTGCATTCCAGTTGTGTCCTGACAGGGAAATTAAACTAAGTTTAATTACAAGTGCGTGTGTTGCATATCCATTGTTTTTAACTCTAAAAATTATCTATTTCTCTTGTCTGTAAAGTTTTTTCACTTACTTTCAAATGTACCTGTCTCTGTCCTCAGGAAAAAACCTTTTAAAATCTTTTTTTACTTCCCGCTAGTTCCATGAATTAATTCACACACGTATGCTGTGCAAAAACTTTTCTAGAACAATCTGTCTCTGATAAAAACTGATATGTAATAAAAAAAACCTGACTTACATAATATTCTCCCGACATTTTTGAAATGACATGTGAGTCAACTGTTGATTTTAGGAGGTAGTAATAAGTTCCTTAAATTACCTCCTCATGTGAAACACGGATCAATACAAATATATTTTAATGACCTCACCTCTGTCTCCCTCCCACAGAAAGACTGACGGAGCTAAAGTGAGAAGTCTTTAAACCGTGTGCTCATTCAACCAGTAAAATTCATTAAACACCCACAGACAGTAAAAACAGAGCAAAAGATGTAAATTATCATCATGATCCCCCGTTCAGATAATGATTTTGGTTTGTTCATGAGGCCAAAACAAAAGCGCAGCAACACCTGAGTGTCTATTTATTATTCTGTGTCTGTGCTGTATGCAAAGCATTATTGTAGGGTTTCTTTGAACATCAAAGACACTCTTGAACACAATGAAACCTAGACAAACTCAACCACAGGAAGGATGTTGCTTGACACAGATTGAATATCTGAATGGACTTAGTTTGAGGCGAATTTATTTCGAATATTTATATTCTATTTTTATAAGAGGGAATCTCCTAAAACACTGAAGCAGATTCATGTTAAGTTGTTTACTGGAGACTAAAAACTTCTTTCTGAGGTCATTAAACATTTTTATATCAATTTACATTGTAAAGTGATGTGTATTGGAAAAATAGTGTGGTATAAAAAAACATGACTTCATTCGACATTTCAGCTGCCGTTTAAATGCTTTCTTGTCACTTAACTGGCACAGCACGCCACTGGCATCGCAAAGGTCACGGGTTCAATTCTAAAGGAAAGCATAATCTGATAATATGTACAGCTTGAATGCACTGTGAGTGACTTTGGATGAAAGTGTCTGTCAACTGTGTGTGTGCGTTTATATTGCCAGCAGGCTGACTGACACGCTGCTCACAAATTGTTTCCTCTAATGGCTTTGTGTAATGCTGAATGTTTGTATTAGTGCACTTAATATAAGCATTAAGGGTTATTAGAAAATGTCAAAGAATTATGTAAATGGAGCTGCAAAAATATGAGAATATTTAAGCATATGAAATAACATTAGGGAGCATTTCACAGCTTCTGTTCCTGTAAGTGAAAAATAGGGTGGGTCCATATTTAACCACACAGAGCCAATTAACACCTGCCTGTGAGGTCATCAGTCTTCCCACCAAACAGCTCTGATTTGTTACATACAGAAAATGATTCTAACGTGCTGTTAAAAGATGTGCCATAAAATACAATGTTTGACTGGGTTTAAATGGTATTAAATGTTTTTCACATATTTTAATTTGGTAAGATGGGCATACAGTCTTCCTGTTAGCTCAACTGGTAGAGCATTGCATTAACACCGCAAAGGTTGTGGGTTCAATCCCAGGGAAGGCAAGTCCTGATAAAAATATGTGTACCTTGAATTCACTGTAAGTTGCTTGGATAAAAGCGTCTGCCAAATGAATAAATGTAAATCTCAACTCAACATCTCAACTGACACAACATGTCAGCTCAAAGACACAACATGCTACAGTTCCTTACAAGATAAGCCACTTCCCTCTTTTTTGTTAAGAATTTGTAGCACTGGTCAGACAGAAGTAAACTGAAAGAGATGAGTGAGATATTACATCCGATAAAATCTCATTGGAAATTTTTTACTTGGAAATGTAGCACTTGACATGGTGTTATGTGCTGCGTGAGCCACATTTTACCCTGGAAAAGTCTTTTGTGAAATACAAATGCAGAAAAGAAATTGAAGCTCAAAAATGTTTTCCATGAATATTTTCTGTTCGAAAATGAAAACGTTTTTGGAACTTTAATTCTTTTGGGAACTCTAAACAGCATCTGTGAAATCTCCTGTGCCTATAAAAGTCACAATGATTGTGAAAACTGTTTCCATTAAAATGCATTTACAGGAAAGATCAGTTTACCTTCAGTGTGAATGGCTGACACATAGGTCCAGTTGTATCGTTTGACAATGTCCACCATAGCTCTGGCCTGCTGGGCATCTGAGGGCACCACCCTCATGAAGTACTTATATAAGGATTTATCACTGAGATCCATACTGGTGGCTGAATATGCAATCTGTGGAATGTTGAACAGCTGTAGGAGGTTCTGAACCTGGATGGCCACAGAACTGGAACCAGGTCCGATCAGCCCCACGATGGGTTTCTTCCCCGTCATGGGTGTACCTCCATCCTGAGATGAGCATTTGGACATGCCCTCCTCCTCCTCTGCTGAGACCAAGGTGTCACGGATAAACTCAATGCTCTGCTCCAGGGCCACGGCTGAATGCCAGCAGGAGTCCCTGATCTCGCAGCCCAGCGTGATGTTGGGTAAGATGAGGGGGTCCGCATTGATGCGGTCCAGGGTGTGCATCATGGCCTCCACGCGCTGGATCCCGTACTGCTCGCGAACGGCTCCGCACTTGCGCTCGTGAACTTTGTCGGCCGGTGGCTGATGGTGGACGGAGAATAGTGCCCCGATGATGATGTCACCAGGGATATAAGCCAGAACTCTACGCTCACTGGCTTGAGCCTTCACCGAAATGTCCAGTTTTGTTGGTACTCCAAGCAGTACAAACACAAATAAATGCAAAACCCCCATTTCTGTCCCCAGTCTCGGATCAGATACAGTGTAAAGGGCAGGTGAGTCCCTCAGGACATCTAAAGAGTCAGAGAAGAAGAATTTTCAGAAAAACATAGAGCTCATTAACCTCCTACTGAATCACTGAGGTACACATTTGTTAAGAGTCGTGAAATGAGGATGAGCTGTCACCAGGGCAACGTCTTATTCTAAAGAGTGAGGATTTTTGTCTTTCTTCTAATATCTCCTTCAGATCAGTGAAAAAACCTTTAAAAAGCCTTCCTGTAGCTCAACTGGTAGAGCATTATGTTAGCAGCGCAAAGGTTGTGGGTTCGATTCCAGGAAATGCAACAACGGATTAAAAAAAATGTATATATTGAATTTATTGTAAGTCGCTTTGTATATAAGCGTCTACCAAATAAACAAAAACCTGTATAAAACATGTTATATATACAATTTCTAGTATTTTATATAATGTATGTATTGATCTGAGATAGTGACCTACATTTATTAGCAGGAAATGAATATTTAAATTGCCTCAATAAAAACATCACTGTAAATAAATTATGAATTGCAATACAAAGGAGTTAAATGTTGTACCTGTTTAATAAAATGACTAATATGTGTCAGCTGTAATAAAAGTTAGAGTCGTGCATAAGAAGCGGCTGGTGCTTTAGAGCTGTCCGTGGTACTGAAATACAGTCAGCGAGGTGTGACGTTAAACTGAAGCCATATGCGAGTAAATCTAAATCAACGAATAGCAATGCAGCTCAATCTGTGCTGCGGAAATCCACTTCATATTGTTTATCGACAAAAAAATACACACACCTTACAAACAACACAAACATGGGCGTAAACTTATGAGTGATTCAGGGTAAATATGTGACGGCGTTAGACCTCAATAAAAAAGTGTGAAAGCAAACTCCGCGTTATTGATCCACCCTGCAAAACAGTTATCGCGATCAATGATGATAAAAACACCAAAATCAATAAAAGAAATAAAACTTACCTTCCGATTATCATGTCGTCCATTTCTGGTGTCTGTACAGTACGAGCTGAGCGTCTCCGGGTGTATGAGCAGGTGAGAAGCGCGTTCCCGTCAGCTGCGAGTCTCGCACGCGTCACGTGACATCGTGCTTATATTTACATCTTGAGATCACTCAACACCAAGCAGAAGGAACATCTTCTAGCCTATCATCTGTAAAGGTGAAACACGGAGAAAAATGTGTACTTAAAATAACTTAAGGATCAAGTAATAGGAAAGATTCACTTATAAAGTTTGTCTTACATTGCTTTAAATATTCATGCCTACACCCGAGTTTCTAGGTTAAAATAAACCACTAATCTTACAAAAAAACAGGTTATTAAAAGAGAACTTAACATGAATTAAATATATTAAAAATGATGAAAATGAAGCTCTGTCTCGCAGTAATGGCATTTACAATGTATATTTGTTTCAAAGTGTTACCATTTTTTGAGTGGTACAGACACAGCGCCATCTAGTTAAAATAACGCAGAACTTCACGCTGCACGTTCAGTCCCGGACTTTGGATGGGTATAATGGCTATTTTACTTGTTAATTGTTTTTCCTTTGCAAAATGATGATGATAAATGTTATACAATAAAATTCAGGTATAAATTTAATTCTAACAATCTTTACATTGCACCCCAAAGCCAAAATGGCGTTTTAAAATATTACACTGTGTCTGTATGACAAAACATATGTGGGTTTTACAGAATTAAGAAACGCAAACCCAAAAGGTTAGAGTCACACAATACAGTTTGCAAAGGTTGAATAAAAGACATTCACATACCAGCACATACGTCACATGCTCCTACCAAACCATTGATGGCCTCTAGATGGCACAGAAACATAGATCTAAATGTCTTTTTTAATCACTGCCACAATAGTTAACGTCAATATTTTAAAGTTTATGTTATTCTTTCATGTCTAACCGCATGAACCAAAGTCAAATGTTATGCACTTCAAACTTTATATTTAAAGATTTAACTTTATGACACGCGAGGCCTCAAATTAATATCACCTGCTTGCAATTGTGCTTCCATTAAATGCTCTGTGCAGGTGGTCTGCGGAGATTGAGAGCTTCGTTTCCTGCTTATCTGTTCTGCCGTTTATCAGTTTTTGTAACGCTTGTTGTTACAGCGTCTCGTAACCGAGTAGTTGTTATCGCTTGGATTAAGTCAACATGCCCACCGAAAATCTGTCCGATAAACGCCTTTCCAAGTTCAAAAATAAAGGCAAGGAGCCGACGGTAAGTTGCACATCCGCTCCGATCATCTCTTCGCTGTAAATCCATCACGAACGGTATGTCTTTACAGAAAATGCGTGATCGCAGAATCGCGGAGTGCGTTGAGCTCCGAAAAGCTCAGAGGGTCGAAAGTATTTTAAAGAGGAGAAACATTTCCTCCCAGGGGGATGAGGAACCTCTGTCACCCGAGTTCAACACCGACAACGAACAGGTAATTGAACTTGTGAACTTTGAACTCTGTGACAAGTTTGTACGATATCCATTATTTTTGTAGTGATCTTATTAGGCTAAGTGACGGTATATGTCTAGTCTGTTTAATGGTTATAAGTAATTGTACATAAATGTTACCAGCACAGTTTTTGACTTAATGTTGTAACTAATATTAAATATTAATGTTAGGTCACTAATTTAATTAACTCGTGTTACACAGCCAGGTATTAATTTATTTTACAAACATTTGCAAATACCATTTAGTGTAGTTTTACTCTTGCAACTCACTTTTTTTTTTTAATCCTGCAAAGGTCATATCTGCAACCATTCAAGACATTGTTGCAAATGTGAGTTCTGACTGTCCAGAGAAGCAGAGACAAGGTTGTCAAGCAGCTAGGTAAAATAATCAATCTATGCCTTTGATGTCCAAACTTATGACTTATTTCATCACTAAATGCCAGTCTGATCCTGACAGGAAGTTGCTGTCTCGGGAGAGGAATCCTCCTCTGAAGGAGATTGTGGAAGCAGGACTTCTGACTCGCTTTGTGGCGTTCCTGGGGAGGCACGATGACCCCACTCTGCAGTTTGAAGCTGCCTGGTCCCTCACAAACGTGGCATCTGGAACCTCGTGGCACACACAGCAGGTGGTTGAGCATGGCGCTGTGCCAGCCTTCATTGCCCTGCTGGCTTCACCGATGCTGAACATCAGTGAACAGGCTGTATGGGCTTTGGGCAACATTGCTGGTGAGATCACTTTGGCATCTGAATGACAGTTTGAGAGTTTAGTGCTATGACCCAATTGATCCAAACATTATATACTGTTATGGAATCTGTAAGTTTATCTTTTAAACCAACTATGAGAGCAAGTTGTAGCATTACAATAGTCTTGACATTTTCTAATTGCCCTTATAGGTGATGGACCATCTTACCGAGATGCTCTGATTGATTGTGGCGTCATTCCTGCTTTGTTGGCCCGACTCACTCCAGATGCTCCAGTGAGTTTTCACCTGAATGCACTGTTGCATGTGGGCCTATATGCGAGCGTGCATAAATCTGCATATGGGTTATTTTGCAGGTGGGATACCTCCGCAACTTGACGTGGACCCTCTCAAACCTCTGCAGGAACAAGAACCCCTTCCCTCGTTTTAGCGCTGTCCAGCAAATGCTCCCATCCATCATTCAACTGCTCCACCACAGTGACAAATCCATCCTGTCCGACGCATGCTGGGCCGTTTCTTACCTCACTGATGGCCCCAATGAGAGAATTGATGTTGTGATTAAAACTGGAATCCTTCCACGATTGGTTGAGCTCTTGGGTTTTGAGGAACTTGCTGTAGTGGTACGTCCCACCACGTTATTGACTGCAGGACCATTGATCTCTACTGAAGCCCTGGATTGCTGATTTTCCATAATATTGTGGCCACTAAGCTGCTATTTCACAAATGTATGAGCATGCCAACATGTTTTTATAGAAAAAGCCAATGTTTACATTACAAGTTTCCATTTCCATTCCAGTATTAACTCTCTGTATGGCGATATGATGGAAGTGTCTTGCACATGTTAATTGGCTATTTATTTGAAGCAAATGGGTCGTGTTCATCTTTATCACTGGAGTGAACATCAGAATAATTGGCAGACGAGATGCCTCAACACATTTTGCAAATGTCAAAGCGTTCATTCTGTGAATACAGATTTATTCCCTTTATGAAAGTTTTGGTGCAGTCAGTGCGGTTTTTACTTTATAGTATATCAAGTATGTCATTTTAATTAATTTGTAAATGCTAAATGGGACTAATCCCAGATATAGTTTGCCTCTTTTTCACACACTTGCATGCAGCTTCTTTATTGCTAATCCTGTGCGAGTTGCCAGATATTACAAATATCTGCAGTTACAATTACTTTGCAGGCATGTTTTTTTTTTTTTTAAAACTTGATATTCTGCAAGGTAACTCAAGTATGATTTAGGTAACAACACTGGCTTGTCGGTCTTCAATATCCCAATTGGACAAACACCAATATAGCAATTGTTATATTATATTGTTTCATGTTTGTGTACTTTAGACCCCAGCCCTGCGTTCCATTGGGAACATCGTGAGCGGCTCAGACCTACAAACACAAGCAGCCATCGATGCAGGAGTGTTGAGTGCCCTACCCCAGCTGATGAGACACCAGAAGTCCAGTGTTCAGAAGGAGGCTGCCTGGGCAGTGTCCAACATTGCAGCTGGACCCTGCCAACAGATTCAGCAGCTCATCACATGTGGACTATTGGTTCCTTTAGTGGATCTTCTAAAGAATGTATGTGAAGCATTGCTTACAAATGTTGAATGTCTTCTGCCCCCACATAACCACCTATAGAATGTCCCCATTAAAAAAAAAAGCTAGACTTTAAGTCTGAACAACATAAGGCAAGTTATACAAGCAGCCCCCCCTGAGGCATTTTGAAGTGTAGTTTTACTTTCAGCTGGTGAAAGGTAAACCTAACGCCATATGTGTTGTGAGAGCTTTCATATTTGCAGCTATAATACTATGTTGCTTTGAAAATCAAAGGCTAGGGTTTTGTCCCAAAGGCTTAATGTATCTACATCTGTTTGCAAATGTTTGTAGTAAACACTGCTAATGAGGGACTAAAGTTCTGTTAAAATTCAAGCGTGTTGGTGTACATCTTGAATAACATTTTTAGCTCTGGGCTGAGGGACCTGTGAAAGACTAAGACTTTGTGTAAAACAATATTGATTTGAACAATTGTTTTCATTGGAGTCTATTTGTCTATGTTTACAGGGTGATTTCAAAACCCAAAGGGAGGCAGTCTGGGCGGTAACCAACTACACGAGTGGTGGAACCGTTGACCAGGTGGTTCATCTGGTCAAATGTGGTGCTCTAGAGGCCATCTTGGGTTTACTTCAAGTTAAGGATGCAAAGACGGTCCTTGTGATTCTTGATGCCATTAATAACATTTTCTTGGTGAGTCACCTGCTGTAAGCGTGTGGAATTGGAAACATTCCTAACCATGCCGCAGGTCCCAGTGAGACGTTCGCTAGCGCTAACTCTGCCTTCAACAGGCTGCTGAGAAACTTGGGGAGGTGGATAAACTTTGTTTGCTGGTGGAGGAAGTGGGCGGGCTGGACCGAATCGAGTTCCTCCAGAACCATGAAAACAACGCTGTGTACAGAGCAGCTCAGGCTCTCATTGAGAAGTATTTCAGTGAGGTGGGCATTGTGTTCTTTTATATGTGTACACTTGTATTTAAGCGCTTTAGCCACTAATAACGCTCATGGTATTGAAACTAAGAACATTTAATACTTTAAATGCACTTGGACGGTTCAACGCTGACTGGTCCAATAAAACCATTTATGACTTTTAGCTTTAGATATAGATTTTCTCTGTGTAATCTGCCTCTTTCTCTTTCTGAAGGATGGTGACGATCAATGCTTGACAACTGAAGCCACGGACACAAACTTTGTCTTTGGAGCATCTGAGGTCCAAAAAAGATTTGATTTTTGATCTTTTAAAACCTTTAAATGGAATAAAATATATTTTTGCAGTATGTAGCTTTTGGAGCTTGTTTCTCAAAGAGGCAAATATCCTTATAAAGCGTTTAAACTTTTGTCTGGAATGGACCAATACAATAGCATTAAGTGCTACATCACTGTAGCAGCACCAGCCAGTGATCGACTTATTTTACATTCAGGTACCATCAGGGTTGCCTTCACTTTTGTTGTTGTCATGAGACTCATGCACACCCAACAGAATAGACATGCACAGCATTTTAATACATGGTGTAATATTAGTTATTTGATACCTTTGCAGGGTAATGACAGCTATAAATGGACTATGAATTTCAAATCTGTATGCAGATAATCTTATCACGGCCTGAGTGGCATGTTATTATAAATACAGATTTTCTTCAAAGCAGATTCCCAAATGCTCCTCCATATTCTTTTTAACATTAAATGTCACATGTTCTGCTATGTGTAACGCTTTCTAAAACCATTATTCAAAAATGCAGCTTCAATGACCCCAAAAAAACACCACAACAGGAATTTAAAGTTTCATTTATTAAACTAACATTGTCCAATCAAAAAAGCCTATTTTCAGTTCCTTTAAGTGTGTCCTGTACATTAAATGCATTTCATAATCTGAACATAATTCATAATTCAGAAAGTACATCAGGCATTCAATATATCAACAGTTATCTCAATGCATCATGATTCTACAGTCTCACTTTAACTTTCACACTCATCCTCGCTGTCAGTATCTTTATTTTTCTCTTTCTCCTTTGGAGGAGCAGCAGGTGGAAGGTCAAGTCGGGCCCATGACATCGGTTCTGCCTTCTTCAGCACAACCTCTATTTTGGTAGCCATCATGTTCACCAAACTTTTGCTGGTGTCAATTACCTGTGAAAAACAAATGGGGGAACATTAACAATTATACAAGTCTAATTTTTCCCCAATGTTCCCCAAAATTTTTCCCCCATTAACAAACATTAAGCATCCCAACCAGTCTGACACGCAACATTAGCTCAACCAATGGCATGAGATTATGGTGGAACCATCTTTTTTAATGACCAATAGAAAATAGGGGAGCAACATAATGTCACCAGTTCAATTGTTTGTTGACAAATGACACTATTAATAATAGTGAAAAAAAAGTTTTGTTTTAAAGTGATGCAATCAAATACTCACCCCCCACAAACTTATCTGCTGTTCAAACTCTTTGTCTCCTTCGAATATAATGTGGATTTTCAGCTGTAACAAGAACATTATTTTAACTCATTAGCAAACATACGCATTTTGCGAAATCAAACGATACAATGTTAATGAGTTCTGAAAGCAGTTTGTCAAAAATAACACCACAAACAAGACGTTTACATGACGCATAATGGCTGTAGAAAATACAACAAAAAAAGGCCTGCCTTACAAAACCAGCCATTTTTACCATAATTGACTAGTTAATTAGTTTGGGTTAAAAAGTCCTATAATTAGGTATCACCTCCTGAACGGTGTTTGGGAGATAAACGTGCACAGCAATTTAACTGAGGAACCAACCAACAAATTATCAACAAATAAATAGGCAAAATAAACATGTTTACTACAAATACACAACATAGATCTAATACAGAGCGGAAAAATCTTTAAAAAAAAAAAACACTTTGGTCCATCTTGGCTACAGGATGGTGCACTTCAAAGTGGCCCGAGCATTTGGACTCACAGGGCGATCATCTGTGCTACCTACTAGATAAGAAATACTATTTGACTTTACAGCATCAAACAGTTTATAGAGCTTCGTTCTACAGACACCCAGAGGCATTAAATAAGCAAAAGACACACAGCAAAAAAAAGTCCTTTAGGTTAATTCTACAACAAAAACAAACCTGTGGATTCTGCATAATAATGGCAACATTACTCCCAACAGCTTAAGCCTGACAGTGTCTTTATTCACTACTTAATGCAGTGGAGCTTTAAATGAGCAGAATTAGAAGACAAAACTTCTTGTTGACTGAGCAAAGTGAAGCACGGAATACAAAAACCTTCTCCTCTCACTTATTTAAGGTTTGTGTCTGTTTAAAAGCACCTGGACAATTAGTTGAGCATGTACGGTAATGTATGATAACTTACCACAGTGCTGTTCCCCTCCACTAAGCTGAGTTCCGGTAGTGAGTTTTTGGCATAAATGGAAATGATGACCTGACTTCCTGTTTGGTGCCAATCGAACCTGCAAGGTACGACCTTTTTCCCCTGTACATACAGAAAGCATATAGAACATATATGTAAATATATAGAAACGTATAGAAAAACATCCCACAATTAAGAGAAAGACTGGCTTCCAACAATGGTAATGAGCCATTAAGAGTCGCTTTGACATGTTACCTTAGTTACACTATTTTACGGCATGCAAATACAGTATCATAATAGGATTAAAACTAACCGTATCTTTCTTTTTCCACTGATGCTTTCCACGAGTACAGCCCTCCTGAGACAGGAAAGTGTTGAAATCTGAAGTTTTCCTCTTACAGCAGCTCCAATATTTCATTCTTTTATGAGGAAGGCGAAGAAACAAAAAAAAGACTCTTAATTGCAGCACCACAAACGTGATTTATCAGAGATTGCTCCTGCTACACTTGGTAGTATTAAATTTTGATCACTAGTTAATTTACCCTTCGTGAAAGATAGGCACGCCGGCATGATACAAGCACGTCTCGTCATCGCTGGCTGGTCCGCTGAACGTCTGCCCAACAGAATAATGAGAATTAGAAATGCACCAAACACTGGCCAATAGAAAACAGAATACAGGCCAGATATCTCGTCTGGAAATATGGACAGAAATCATTACTTAACATCAGATAACAGAATCTTTGACATGAAGACAAAGCAGCGTGCATGTGACATTATGCAGATGTATTCATCTTTAATGCAGGCTAAACATTGACTGATGATATCTTGCCAGTAAACAGCTCTCGTCTGATGGCACATGCTCGTATCTCGGATACTGTCTGTGGCAGGCGAGGAATTCAGATGAGCGTGACAGTACAAATCCCAAACTGATTTCACATTCGCTTCACATTTGCGCTTCTGAGTTGTGTGCGAACAAAGCACGATATAATTAAAGTGATTTAAAAAAAACTAATATTTGCGTTCGCATTTCCCCTAGAAGCAACAGACCAGATGCTGGCTAATTAATAAAGAGCATTTCTCATTCACGAACAGATTGTGTATGCTGGTATGTCCCCATGCATTACACCACAGCGAAAAATACGGGCACAATGAAACACAATGTAGGCTACAGACGCGCCTGAAAGTCAGTTTGAGAGCTATTCTGAAATCAATGTGTTCTGTTTTCTACATAAATAATGTACGTGTCAAAAAACGCATCTGTTTGGAATAGAGTTCGGACAAGAAGTTTCGATTCAGTGCCTTACAAATGAGACTCCATTTGTTTATCAAAGACTTGACTCGGTGTGCCGTTGTTTCCTATCAGAAACGTGGGCCGAGCACCAGAGGGTACAGTACCTTACTGCAGCCTCCGTTCTTACAAGACGTCCCAATTTTAACTTCATCACTGTCCTCTTCTGTAACACAAGAACGTGAACAAAACCCATTAGAATATTTAGAGACAAACACACAGAGACAAAAAGGTTGTGGGTGGCTATCTTTACCTTTCTTCTCCTGAGAGTTTTCATCCGTTAGTTTGAGCTTTTCTAAAGCTTGTCTGAGTGATGGAGAGATCTTCTGCTGCAGTGTTGAGAAAGGCTCATCAGAGCTACAAAGACAATATCAACAGCTGTGTCAGTCTGTGAGGGTTTTGGCTGGGAAGGGTATTTAACAAGATTGCATTGTTCTTTATGGTATTGCATTACTTTTCCTATATCTGTACATCAGATTTAATGAGGTGGAAAATGCAAAGGAGAAGGTCTTGTTTCATTCAGGAGCTCCTGTACCTCGGTCGCTGGATGGACTCCAGAGGTTTTGGTGCTTGAATGATGCATTCATCAAACTTTGGTTTTGGATCATTGACGTTCTTGTCCGATGAGGACTTTACCTCAGGTTTGACAGGCTCAGCAGGCTTCTCTTGATTATGAGGGCCTTTCGTGCAACCCTACAAGAGTCCGTTCATATATAACCAGCCGTTTCAAAATGATTAGAGTTGAATTAACCTCACCAGCAAAAATACACTGTAAAGTTATCTATAGCCCCTTTTACACACACAAACACTACTATCTGGAAATGGAAAAATTTGTTCATTTGAAATTTTTATTTAGGGGTCACTGAAGAATTAGTCCTCATCAGTGACTCCAGTTTTCCAGGAGGGAACTTTAGTCCTGAACTAGTCCTGAACTAACATACCTGGAGATCTTCTGTGCAGGACGTTGGTGTGAAACAGTAGTAAGAATAATTGTATGACTGTGTACAAGCTTAGAATTTGTTGATCTACTAAATCTGCTTTGAGCCAATCACACATCAATAAAAAATACATTACATCAAACGGAAAACAACAACAACAAAAATTACATTTTTTTAATACATCTTCTGTCATGTTTTTGATATAGATTGTTTAGTTATTAAATCTGGAGATTGTGTATTTAGTTTATTAGCAAATACGTGACTAGCTGTTTTGGTAAATGTACTGGAAACTGCATTCTGGAAATTATACCGCAGTATAACAGGTTGCATGTTTAAAAGGGTTAATACCAACATTTATATTGCCTTATTATCAAATGAATGATATACTTACAGCAATACTGAGAAAATCGGAAAAGTCAGTCGTTCGTCTTTTGCAACAAGACCAGCCCTGGAAGGAAGTGCAGGACACAGTTGAATAGGTTTAACTCAACAAGTGACAATGGGAGGGTTATATTTCAGATCAGTAAACCTATCTTCTCACATCGCTGTACCTTTAAAGCATCGTGAAATACCGGCACACCGGGGTGGTATGTACACGCATCTGGGGGGAAGAAATGAAGAAATTGTAGATCAAGTCCAAACAACATGCAGCATATAATGTGATTTAATAACATTTCAAAAGTCATTTTTTCATCTATAGCTCAGCTGGAGGAAGCCTTACTAAGAGATTTATATTAACTGCGCGTGTAATAGCATCTATAAAACAAAATGCAGAATATAAAAGTAAAGCAAAACAAAAAGTAACTGAAAAACATCATTCAAACACTTACTAACCGTAACATTATTGTAGTAAACGTTTCAATAAAAGGTATATATTATTCCTTATGTTGGGGATGTAAATAAAAACAATCACAAAACGTAAATAAAACCGCTTAAAAACATTTTAAAAATGTTTTTGAAACATGAATGTTTCAATCTGTCCTGCTATCTGTAGCAAACCAGCTCACGTGCGTTCAGCTCACCTTCTGAATTGTTCTCGGGATCAAAGCGTTGTCCACATCCTTTGTTATAACACAACACAGACATGTTTTACAAAAACACTAAATATTTATCTGAAACAGCCTCAATGTTTCTAGAATTATCCGAATCCTCCACTAGCCGCTCAATGCTGCTTCCCGTCGTGAGGTGTCTTCCGGAATCATTCGTGATTTACCGTAAGTTGTCGTTTAGCAACTCGGCTCTAACCGTATCTTTTCGGAATCTCTCGGAAAAGCCTCGGAAATAGTTGGAATGGTCGGACGACAGAGCCGGGATATGGGATGCACCACCAAACGCCAAAGCTTGTTCGAGACAACTGCAATCTAAATGTTATTTTATAAGAACAGCACTTGAGAGAGTTTCTAAATCCCATTATTTAACCTTTCCATACTAAAATAAGCATACGCACGCGTTAAACAACATTATAATACACATCAGTTGTTTTGGCTCTACTGTGTACATGTATATTCTAAGCACATCACATTTATTAAATTCACCAAAGCTTATGAATTAAATGTAAATCATAAGAGCCTGTTGTTGTCATGGGACAGCAGTAACCTTTTTTGTGACACCGTTTGGTTTGCGCATTCGCGGGATAGCGTTCACTCGTGTGCGCGCTGTAGGCGGTGCGAGCTGCATTGATTACAGTCATCTGTGAGTGGCAGCGTAGCCCCGTACAGCGAAGTGAAGGATATACTTTCAGAGAGCGGCTTCTCAGATGCGTATCGCGCAGGAATTTCTTTCTCTCTAAGCTAGAGGTAAGAGCCCCTTCATATATTTCTGATGCACTAATGGTCTGGAAACGACTGATTGTTAGTTGACATGAATATTGTAACTCCAGAGGATCATGGCGGCGGTCAAAGTTTCATTTGATTGCAATCGAATCATTAGTGGGGAAATATGGAGTTATTTGCAGTAGCTTTAAACATTATCAAAGTATGACAGTATAACAGTATCCAGGCTGTTTTTTTCTCAAACGCATTGCATGAACATAGATTGTGAGAGTCACATTGTCGCTTGTTGCTTACTTTTAAGACTAATTTCATATTTGCTCTAACAGATACGATGGATCTGTATCAAACGTATGTAACTGTATGTCAACTTTATATCGTTGGTTTTCGACTGGTGTTTGTGCTCTTCCTGCTGTTGTGAGTCTTGCATTGAAATGATCATTTAAGCAGCGTCTCAGTGTTTTTGTGAAAGCGTATTACTGAACCCACAGAGCACGGGGTCAGAAATTTATTTATTTTTTGACAATTTAATCCAAACCATGGGCTCTGGGATAAGTAAATACCATCCAAGCACTTGCGAATTAATAAATGCCACCACGTTTATTTGAGAGATATGTTATGTCTTTGTAAGATGAATGCCCTCCATTGCATTGGTTTACTGCATATATCTCTCTTTTGCAGGCTGACTGAACGATGGCATGGCTATAAACAACTGCCCCAGGGGCAGTATGAGAATCCATCTCGCCAGTTTCTTCTTATTGCTCCTTTACTTGCTTCTTTGTTGGGGGCAACAACAGGAGCCAGTGCCAGGGTCCTCTGACTTTCAATTTACCAGCTCCATCTACAATGCCACCATTTTTGAGAACTCTGCAGCTCGGACATACATTAGGAGCAAAGATAAAATGGGAATCTGTATATCCAAGTTAGGTTCTTGGGACATTAAGTATTTCATTGAATCGGGAGATGATGAGGGTCTGTTTCAGGCTGAGGAATATGTTTTGGGAGACTTTTGTTTTCTCCGTATACGGACAAATGGGGGCAGTGCAGCCATCCTGAACCGGGAGGTGCAGGACAATTATACATTAACAGTGAGGGCTGCTGGCACAGGAGGGCTGGAGGCTTTTGTGATAGTCAGTGTGCAGATCATGGACATGAATGACCTCCGACCTTTGTTCTCCCCCACTTCTTATAAAGTTGATGTTCCTGAAAGTACTCCATTGGGAACAAGCATTGTTCAGGTAACAGCCACTGATGCAGACGTTGGCTCCAATGGTGAGTTTTACTATTTCTTCAGAGAAGATGTGGAGGAATTTGCGGTCCACCCAACCACTGGGGTGATATCTCTCATAGCTAGGCCCAATTCTGATAAAAACAGCAGATACGACCTTGAGGTTTTAGCAGTTGATCGTGGAATTCAAGTTTATGAAAACGGTGGACTAAGCAGTACAGCCAAACTTGTGATCAATGTTGTGCGTATGAATGAGTATGCACCGACACTGACTGCGGTCACGCTTTTCCCTTCGATATCAGACAAAAATCCGATTTATGCCATTGTCACGGTTGAAGATCTGGATGAGGGAGCTAACGGAGAAATTGACTGGGTTGCCATCACTGCAGGTGACCCACAGGAGCAGTTTGTCCTTGACAGAGCTCCACCTGGAAATGAGTACATGCTGAAAATGTCTGAACCAGTGAACTGGGATAAATTTCCTTATGGCTGCAATCTCACTTTTCAAGCCAGAGACAGAGGAACACCACCAAGGTTCTCCAACACTCAGACACTTCAACTATTGGTAAAAATGCCACAGTCTATACAGGTACGCTTTGAAAAGGAGATATATAAGACTACCGTTAATGAGATTGCACCACCAGGGACCATTATAGAGACTGTGAGAATCTCTCCACCACTGCAACCCATCAGCTACAGCCTGGTTATGACCCCAGATTCTGTTTATTTTAATATCAACGCATTGACTGGAGTTATCTCAACAAAACAACAGTTTACCTCACTGAACCAAGAGCTTTTTGAATTGGAGGTCATTGAAGCGGTTACTGGCATGGCAGCGAAGGTGCAGATCACAATCGAGGATGCAAATGACAACGCCCCCATGTTTACCAGCAAATCTTTTAAAGTGTTTGTCAACGAGAGCGTTCCTGTCGGCACTGTCATTCTCACAGTAACCGCTGTGGATGATGACAAAGGTGAGAACGGGTGCATAACATACAGCATAGCCAGCCTTCAATCACTGCCCTTCATCATTGACCAAAACACCGGAGAGCTGAGGATATCTAAGGAACTGGATTTTGAAACTTCTTTGGAAACATACATGTTTCCTGTTCGGGCCTCTGACTGGGGATCGCCTTATAGACGAGAAAGTGAAGTCAACATCACGGTGCAAGTGTTGAATATCAATGATAACCAACCACTTTTTGAGCGCGTGTCATGTAAAGGTACGGTAGGGCGTGATTTTCCCGTAGGCCAGACAATTATCACCATGTCTGCTATTGACATTGATGAGCTCGGGTTGGTTAGATATAACATTGTGTCTGGAAATGAACTTGATATCTTTAATCTCAATCCCGACTCTGGCATGTTGACTTTGAGGAGACCCCTCGCTGGGATGAGTTTAAAGAATGAGCGATTTAACCTAAAAATAGCAGCAACTGATGGTGAGCTGTTCTCTGAACCCACCTTTGTAAATATATCAATGGTGAGAGGTAGAATGTCAACAAGGAGCTTCAATTGTCAAGATACTAAAGTTGCACAGAAGTTGGCAGAGACGCTTCTGAGAAAAGCGAACGTCATTAGTAAATCCAATGTGGAGGAGGGTTACACAGACCTGTTTTCTGTCAATAGGTTGACACCTCAGTTTGAATCCTTTCCAACAGATATTGTAATCCGTGAAGACATGCCCATGGGATCCAGCGTCCTTCAAGTGAGTGCAAAGGATGGTGACACAGGCTTCAATGGTCGCGTCCTGCATGCCATATCAGATGGTAATATTGACAACTGTTTTAATATTGACATGGAAAGTGGCTTAGTATACATCTATCAGCCATTGGACCGTGAAAGATCAGATCGGTACCTTCTTAACATAACTGTGTATGATATGGGCCTCCTACAGAAATCCAGCTGGAGATTGTTGACGGTTAACATTGAAGATGTAAATGACAACAGCCCAAAATTCTCTCTTGAGAGCTACACAGCTGTAGTACTGGAAAACGCACCCATTGGCACAGAGGTGATCCGGGTCACAGCCTCAGACGATGATATTGGTCAGAATGGTGAAGTTTCCTACAGTTTGTTAACAAATACCCCTCAGTTTGCCATTAACAGCGAAACTGGCTTTGTGTATGTGTCCAGTCAATTGGACAGGGAGTCCATGTCAGATTTCACACTCAAAATTGAGGCTAGGGACAAAGCCCCAAGCGGGAAACAAATGTTTTCAGAGACAACACTAAAAATTTACTTAGAAGATGTAAATGACTATGCACCTGTGTTTATTCCCAGAACATACAGTTGTCAAGTGCTGGAGGACCTTCCTGTAGGCACTGTTCTAGCCTGGCTGCAAACCCAAGATTGTGATATTGGCTCTGGGGGAGGGGTGAGATACTATCTTCTCAATGACTTCAATGGAACATTCAAGATTCACAGTGAAAGTGGGGTCATTAAGCTGGCGAAGGCACTCAACTATGAGAAGCAACAATTCTACAATCTGTCTGTGGTTGCAGAAGACTTGGGTTTTCCTGTCCAGCTGAGCTCTGACTCTTATCTAGAAGTTGAGGTTGTTGATGTTAATGAGAACCTCAATGAGCCGTACTTCACAGAATTTGCAGTGAAAGGCACAGTCAAGGAAAACTCTCAGCATGGAACGAGTGTACTTCAGGTGACTGCTAAAGATGATGACACAGGCAGAGATGGAGCCATCAGGTACTCCCTCAAAGCTAGAAGTGGTCTAGGAAGCTTTTCCATTGATGAAGAAACAGGTATAAATTATCTGTCTGTCTGTGAGTCCTTCTCTTTGTCCTTTCTGGTCTTTTGTCTTTTTGAAACATAACCAGTCTTGAGATGAGGCTTCTGTTGTAAAACAGAAAAAGTGTGAAATTGTTGTGAATTTACACCCTAACGTTTTTACTGCAGTCTGCTGATTGAATGGCGTTAAAAGGTCACTGTGACATTATTTGTCTTGGCGAAGAATTTGTGCTCTGGGTCCACAATTGCCACCACCAGAGGAGACCACTGACCTAGAAAGGCAGGACTTCACCTTTGTGTGATTTGAAGCAGTGTTCTTTAAAGTCATTCTGTGATTTTCACAGTCTGTTATCTGATATTTCTGTGTGTAATCTTATCTGCAGGCTCAACAAACAGGAAATTAAAGAAACTAAATGCTTAGTTACATAGAGGACTCGTTGTTGGTTGCCAAGTTTACAGTTAATCACAGCTAATGATTATTGATTAGAGAACTACAACAGGCAGTGAGATGTAACTGTGGTCTTTCATTCACATGTCAGCTAATTAGACCGAGTCTGTTAATCAGACCTCTGTAAACTAAGTGCCAGAGTCTCTAAGCATAGATTTTCCACAGAGAATTGAATGTCTACCAGCAGCAATAGGCGAGTTATAGAGGAACAGTGAAATGAGAAGAGTTGTCTTTTATCTTCAAAGTAATATCTTTGGGACAGTTAAGGACAGTGGCTCTTTACGCCCCCAACATATTTGTCTACCAACATCCATTTAGCTGCCACATTGAGTCCTTGTCATTGTAACTGGACTAGTGAGATGATTGAAAGCGGCCAGTTCATGCATTATTCTCTGATCTAAGCAGAAATCAAAGCCCCTTGATCCGGGTCCCCAGCTGAGACGTGTTGGTTTGAAGATCTATATATGCTGAGTAATTTCGCTATCGGAAGTATCTTTGCTCACATGCAAGAGTGAACCAAAAAAGCTGGTGGGATTTATGAAGGCCTTATCGGCGGAGCGCTCCGCTGCTTTGAGCAGCCATTGGTATTCCTCCCCACACTTTGGGAAATAAATCAGACAGCACTCTCACTCAGACGCCTGTCGAGAAACAAGTTCAGCTCTAATTTGCCTCTGAGATTTGGCCTCTTTTTCTCCAGAGTCAGGTTAAGTCCTTTATGCCAGAGTCTCTCAGACACCTGGGCCAAACCGCCCTGGTGTAACACGCCCCCACACACTGAACTAGAGTGATGTGTCCCCGTTAGCTCTTTGAACGATAACATATTTTGGAGGATATTGGAGTAGAGGATTTTCAGCAAACGCTCACTTCCTCTTACAGACCACTTGAACTTTAATTGTAATGCAGGGGAAATATCAAGGGTTTCCTTATGGTGCCTGCATGGAATACAAAGAAATTTTGTTCTTTCACTGTTACAAAGATGTAGATTTGCAACAGAATGGAAGGGACGGGGTAAAGATTTATGTCGAGAGAAAGTGCCTTTTCAGCATATATAGCCCTGATGCTTGTGAACTCATCCTGATAATTCAAGACACTTGGCATACTAAGAAGTGCCCTTGATATTCTGTACAGATGTGAAGGATGAGTTGGAACTTTGTGATGCTGTCTGCTTATGTTCTAAATTCAGCCTAAGTATGAATATTTAATTGTTTACATCTTAAAATACAAACTATTTTTGCAGAGTATAAAATTAAATGTTGACTGGGGACATTAATATTAAGAAATACTATTAAATTTGAATATTATGAATTTACATTGTAGCCCTTTTTTATGTGCTTATCAAAGTTCTGTATTTCATCAGTTCTTGAAGGGTAATTGGAGCCTTTTTGTGATATCGCTAACCACAAATGTGTTATTATCCTTTTAGGTTTGTTACAGTTAAGAGGCACAGCACCAATTTTCTGCTTTCTACCATCATAAGTAGTCCTTGATGTTTATAATACACACCTGTTGGTTGACATTCATGAATAATGAGGAAACCAATAGCTTGTAAAAGTAAAGTGGCAGATGCATTTGGTGTTCTGAATTCAATGACACGATCAGTGGTTTGAGATCCACAATTAAGTGAAGGCAAATGCAGCGTGTCAAAACAACATGCAATCATTTGCATTGCTTCAGTCTTTCTTTGCACCATTAAATTAGTTTTTCATGTTTAAGTGCCTTACAAAATCAGACACTTAGTGCAAATCTGAGTCTCTTTAATTGGAACTGGGGCAGACCTTGTGTTTTGTCAAATTTCTCAGCCTTGCGGGATTCCAGGCTTATCCCTTCATCAAAACAACCTTTGGCATCAAAGCTAGAATCTCAGAATCAAAACTTTGTGCAAAGCATGTGTAGTCTGCAGAGTCCTGCTCTAGACTGCACTAAAGCCGCCCAACATTTTTTATGTATCTGCCATATGTTTGATGCATGGCTAGGGCTTGATCGTTGTATGAAATGTATAGCAGAGCACATAGCTCCCAGTATTAGCATTAATTACTGTGTGACGTGCAGATTTACAGCAGTTTGGCTTGAAACATCTTGTAATTTGAAACATGTAATTTGAACGTTTTGTTACAGCGTTGACGTATTTGACACATAGCTGACATATTCGTGTCAGGCATTTTTTTGGTTACTACAAGCAGCATATTGCATAGTTCATTTTTAACAAATTTACACTTTTGAAACCGCTAGATAACTCGACAAACAAGCAACGTTTTCTGTAATCCATGAGTAACAAGACTTGTATGTAATAAAAGCGCATTTGGCTGAATTTCAGGCTGAATTACACCCCAATTTCCTCTTATTGCAGTATAAAAAATCTAGCATGCTAAAACGCGAGAGAAAACTCATTAGTGAACCTCTTTTCCATCCATCAACTACACTTTAGCAGAGATTGCCTAGATGAAACCTTGCAAAGTGAAACACTTTTCATTTAAGTATTTAAACCCTATAACCTATTAATTCAGCAAATCTCTCCTCCATCTGTATTGCGTGTGGTTTTCATTGCCCGTCTATTTTCTTAACTACTCTTTTTACCCGGTTGATCGAGTGGTTAAATAAGAACAACAGATTTCACTTTTAGTCATTGAAGGTGTTACTGTGAATATCAGATTTCGTTCTTGCATCCTGACATGTCACACTGTGTTTGGATCAACGAGTTCCCCTTTGGTCAGTTTCACTTGTTCGGTTTGTTCCCATCTTTTGTTTTCGTCCCCTCAGGTGTCTCAGCTCCCGCTTTTCGGTGCTTTTAAGGTTTCAATGACAGTCTGAAACCTGCGTTTGGCTTCTTGTCTGCTTCTGGTGGCTGTGGCGGTTCGCGTCCCCTTGGCTGAATCTGTTCACGGACGAGCGCTTTT